>APFE031613863.1:180489-280979 GCA_000404065.3 Pinus taeda
TTAGAGGGGGGGCGGAGCCCCCCCTTCGTTGCGCTGATTGCGTAGCGGGGGGGTCACAGGGGGTTTGAGGGGGGCAGGTAGCCCCCCTCTACAGGGTTCGGGGCAGCGTCCCGAGAAATTTTTTTTTGGACCCTATATTAGGTTGGGCGAACCTACCTATGGTTATTCGGTCCATGGTTTTGGACGCGATGGTATTTCGGTCCATGGTATTAGATGCTTCGGCATGTATAAATATGTATTGTAACATTGAAAGGAATATAATGAAAAATCAAGCTGGTAGTCTGGGTTTTGGGATCCAGTGGGAAATCTCTGTGTATATGTGTTTTATGTGTTATGCTCTCCCATTGTTTATTTTCTGTGTTTTAGAATTCATATGCAGGTAATTTATGTACGGGGTTAAAACCTACATTGGGTTATGGGCCCACCATGCTTCCGCTAAGAAAGAGGTCGAAGACTAGTTGGATAGGAAGATCCATGAATTCGCGGCACAGGAGAACAAAAATCCATGGCTGACAAAGGAACAGTGGCTCGACAGGTACCTATATATAGAAATCCACAAGATCTTTTTTTGTTCCTTTCCAGTTGAGTTATACGAGGGGATCACGAAGCTAGTGGATTCCAGTTGTATCACTAGAATCCAACTAAGAAAGAGGTCGAAGACTGGTTGGATAGGAAGATCCACGAATTCGCGGCATAGGAGAACAAAAATCCACAGCTGACAAAGGAACAATGGCTAGACATGTACATGTATACAGAAATCCACAAGATCTTTTTTTGTTCCTTTCTAGTTGAGTTATACGAGTGGATCGTGAAGCTAGCGGATAGCCAAGGAAGGTGGAGACTTGACGGTCCTATTGTCTGGACCCCGGAGTTAGTACAGAGACTGGAAGCCTTTGAGGATAAGATCGCATGTGTTGTCGATCATCGGCTTGACCGCATCATAGGAGGATTTGTGACTGAATTCGCGGTCGATACCTCAGTTAATTACAACGAGGTGGAGCAACGCTTTTTCAAAGGTCAGCTAGGTAAGTATTTGAAATCTTTAAATACCTAGATTAAGATGTTATTGTGCGAAAAATGGGTTATGCAGCTACCTTGATGTTTGGAGCTACACAAAGTGGAAAGACTTATAGAAACGAAGGAAGAAAGGGTCCTGAATATAGCCCATTGATTTCACCGCCACTAGGTGATGAAGAGGGAGTAGCGCAGCCTTCTCCGCGAAGTGTAGTTTAGTTAATAAGACAGGAGTTCCCGCGACTGCCACCTCCAACTTCACCATCGTCACCTACGACTTCACCCACACCACCTCCACCTCCACCACAGTTCAACACGGAAAATTCAGTGAAGCTGCCTTTGTTTAAGGGCCTGGGAAATGAGGACCGAGACTAGTTTTGGTTCATCATGAAAGATGTATGGGAATTTTAGGGCATCACAGATGATCACATGAAGAAGGAAACATTTGTTAGTGCTTTGCAGGATCACACACTAACTTGGTACATCAAGTACTCTAATGATAAACCAAATGTTGGGTTGGCAGAGATCTAGACCGCACTGAATAAAGAGTTCAGTAGGCCTAAATTCGAGGCACAGTCAATTGTGGGGTCGAGGAAGAAATCCAAGGCCAGTAAGGCATCGCTGGACCCAATCACCCTCATAGAGGGGGATTTGCATGACATTGGAGACACGGTGCAGGACGTCACCATGGAGACACTACATTAGTTCGATCAGCAGTAGCAGCTACTATTGGGGGCCATCCAGACAGGTCTGCAGGAGCTGCAGACCCGTGCATCATAGGCTGGCATGATGTCCACTAGCCTCACTATCGATACTTCTGAAGCTACTGAGATACGGCGAGCGATTGTCTCACGGGAAATAGTGTTGCCAGATGGAGCACTGACCATAGACAATGAAGCTGACATGCTCATTGTCAGCACCCTCAATGGAGTTGGGTTGAACTGGGCAGCGCTCCCTGGCGAGGTGCTCCACCTATTGCAGGATGGAGTGATCGCGGAGCTAAGGGCCTGCGAGCACTGTGCTTTACAAGTGATCAATGAATAGAAGATTAATAATGAACAGATGGCCCTACAGCGAGACTCTGCCATCATTGTTGTGACCGAGGTAACCAACCGAAACAAGTGTATAGTTCAGGTCTTGGAGTTGGCCATTCCTGAGGAAGAATCGGTCGAGGTGCGCGTTCACAAGCTTGCTATAGGGGTGCGTGATGCTTGCACAGAGTTGGCTAAGGTTCAGCTGGAGCTGAACCTACAAATTGCAAATTTACGGTTGAAGGTCCAGCCTTCAACTCCACCAGAAGTAAAGGAGAAACATTCAACCATTGTCACAGAGGTGATAGCGGCAGTAGAAAGTGTAGTAGTAGACTACACACAACTTTTTGAACAGTCATTTGAGGTCCTGATGAGCCTGCAGGAGCACCCTAATGTATAGTGGCTAGAGATAGAAGCGCAAGAACAGCAACAACACTATGACAAAGTAAAAGGTATAGCATGCACCATCGCTCTCACGCAGAGACTGGCAAAGCTGCAGGAGGCCAAAGCGCTGAAAGAATAGGTAGATGCGGTGTAGCACAAAGAGATGGTGTTGAAGGCAAGCTTGAAGACTTGGTTGGATGAGTCTTATTCGGTCACGACCTCTATTTAAGGCAAGCTTTCCAATCTATGAGCAACTCAGTAGAAGCTTGAGGCTGGCAGCTCAAGACCAGCGACAGAGCAATTGGTTGAAGAAGTGAAGCAGACGGCCACATAGTGCATTGTCGAGGTTGTGGTCATACAAGTTGAGCTAGGAGGTCTTCGCACCAAGATATCCACGCCCATAGAGTGACTCGAGGGTGAGTCACCATGTTTGTGTTGCGGGCCTATTGGGAACGGGTTCCCCCAAGGATAGTTTTGGGGCTAAAAGCCCATGCTTTGGGACAGTTTTGTAATAAATTTGTAAAGTCTCCGCATTTTGTGGTCGTGGAGTGCGAAGGAGTCAAGAGTCATAAAGGGTTGTCCGCCCTTATTTGGTAAAGGGTAAAGTTGGCTGTAAAGATCTACCCATGGGCTGTGGACCATGGGATTGTATAAAAAGGAGATAAGTAAGTAAGCTCTAAGTAGTTTTGGGAAGTTTTTGGTAGTGAGTTCTAAGTGTTATCAGGTCTTACCATAGGTGGAGGCTCTACAGTTGAGTGCACAGAGGCCTAGGGTGGAAGTCCGCAGCGGAGTAGGTAGACCCTTGCAACTGTGTGCGCAGGGTGGATAAAGTTTGTATTAATCTAAGGATATCAATAAAGAGAAGTATTCTGCAAATTTAGTGTATTTATTTCTTGTCAATGCATTTGGTTATATTGTGTTTTGGGTTCAATTTACAATGTTCATGTAATGCGCAAATGTATGTGATTGTACTGGTTAATTCAACATATGTAAGGATATCAGTTTATGCGACACTAACTGTGGTTGATTAGTAAGATAAGTAAAACACTTAAGATAACTTGGGAACCTATATAATACGTTGTCATAGCAGCGCGGAAGTACCTAGATCGCAGGTTAAGGCTACACAAACGTTAATTGTACACCTTCACAGAGGTATTAAAGGGTGGAAAAAAACGGTAGACTAACAGAGCCCTAAATCTTAGTGACCTATGCCAAAGTAGGAATAGAGGATACAAAACCGACATCATGACCATCTCCGGGTGCATGAACTTGGTTCCAGCATCCCCCCATACTGCTTCGGGTGAGACTTCAGTTTGCGCTCCATGGGCTGATGCCGAAAGGGCTAGTAGTGTAGGGATTTGTTTGGCTAACTAACGTTGAACCTGGGTCAGGCCCCACAAAGCCAACAAATGGTTCTATTGCTAGGACTGGAATCTGCATGAGAGATGTGTGATGTCGTATCACTAGAATCCAACTAAGAAAGAGGTCGAAGATTGGATGGATAGGAAGATCCACGAATTCACGACACAAGAGAACAGAAATCCATGGCTAACAAAGGAACAGTGGTTGGACAGGTAATTGTTGTTTGGCCGCCAAATTAACATACACTTTCACTCCATTTTCACCTTTATCCTCGTTTTGTCACCTCATTTCATCACAATATTATTACATAACCCTATATTTCCATTACCATATGTGTTCATATTTTCATTTTCCAAGGTTATTTATTTTATCTATTTAAAGTGAATTTATGATTGAAAACTAGGAAATTAACATGGTTTCATATATCTATATATGTGGTATGAGTTTTGTGACATGTGTAGGTGATTTGGAAGGTTCCAAGACACTCTTATGTGGCCTCCAAGACTCAAATTCGAATTCTCTTGAACATTTGAAGGAGATTTGGGATAGGGGTCAAGCATATCTCAAGGAGAAAAATCATGGATAAAGGAATATGTGTCTCATATTGGTTGTAACCATATGAAGGATTTGTGGATCTAGGAGGGCTTAGTGGACCTCAATTAATGAGTTAGTTGCTTATGTTTTTGTATAAATAGGAGTACCTCCTCCATTCCAAAGGAGGACTCTTGGAGCATGTATCCTAACTTATGATGGAATAGAATAAATTTTTCTTTCTATAATTTTAGATATAAATGTCTTGATGTAGTATATGAATTTATGGAATAGTTTGTCACTTTGTTCTTAAGAGAATTGAGCTCACTCTAAAAGGATCAAAGAAATATTTTATTTCATTATAGATTTTATTTTCATTTAATTACTTAGATGTTTGAGGACTTTTCATTATTAATGAATGAATTTTATTTTAAATCTCTTCAACATATGAACGAACAAACAAGGGTCTAACTTAGCTTCTCTTCCATTTGATATGAGTAATAATTGAAATTCATTCTCTTTTTCTAGTTTCAAGTTATTTATGAATTCTTGATTTTTGATGCTTATGAATGAATTTTAGTTGAGTTCTAATCATGATATGAGGGGACAACCAAGAGTCTAAGTTAGGCTCTCCTTCTATTTGGTCTGAACAATAATTAAAGTTCATTTCGTTTTCTTTATTTCAAGTTATTTTTGAGTTTATGCAATGGTAATGTTGTTGGAATATAACTATGAGGAAGGACAACCAGGACCTCCTAAGTTAGGAGCCTCTTCTCTTGCTTTCTATACATCACATACTTCTTCTCTTTAGTTTCTCTTCTTGAGGACAATACTGTGGGGAAGGACAACGAGGACCTCCCGAATTGGGAGCCTCTTCCTTTGCTTTTTGCATCTTGAACTAGAAACTTTTTAGTTTTAGAAGTTATTTGTAATATGCATTTCCATTCTTTATTTCCATTCTAAACAAACCTCCTACAACAGTCTCAGCTGAGGTCCCATATATTTTGGTTTGCTTCTAAGTTTACGAAACCCCTGGGTTGACAAATTAAATGACAGGGATTTAGCATACAATTAAATCACCCAACAACTGTATAAAGAAATCCATGAGATCTTTTTATGTTCCTTTCCAGTTGAGTTATACGAGTGGATCATGAAGCTAGCGGATAGCCAAGGAAGGTGGAGACTTGACGGTCCTATTGTTTGGATCCTGGAGTTAGTATAGAGAATGGAAGCCTCTGAGGATAAGATCGCCCGTGTTGTCGATCATTGGCTCAATCACATCATAGGAGGATTTGTGACTGAATTCGCGGTGATACCTTGGTTAGTTACAGCGAGGTAGAGAAACGCTTTTTCAAAGGTCCATGAGGTAAGTACTTGAAGCCTTTAAATACCTGGATTAAGATGTTATTGTGTGAAAAATAGGTTATGCAGCTACCTTGATGTTCGGAGCTACGTGAAGTGGAAAGATTTACAGAAATGAAGGAAGAAAGGGTCCTGAATATAGCCCAATGATTTCACCACTATTGGGTGACAAAAAGGAAGTAGCACAACCTTCTCTGCGAAGTGCAGTTTAGTTAATAATACAAGGATTCCCACAACTTCCACCTCCACCTACACCACCTCCAACTTCACCACCCTCACATGCAACTTTTCCCACACTACCTCCACCTCCACCGCAATTCAACATGGAAAATTCAGTGAAGCTGCCTTTGTTTAAGGGCCTGGGAAATGAGGACCCAGACTAGTTTTGGTTCATCATGAAAGCTGTATGGGAAGCTCAGGGTGTCACAAATGATCACGTGAAGAAGGCAATAATGGTTAGTGCTTTTCAGGATTGCACGCTAACTTGGTACATCAAGTACTCTAATGATAACCCAAATGCTGGGTTGGCAGAGATCCAGACCACACTAAAGAAAGAGTTCAATAGGCCTAAATCTGAGGCACAATTGATTGTGGGGTTGAGGAAGAAATCCAAGGCCAGTAAGGCATCATTGGACCCAATCACCCTCACAGAGGGGGATTTGCATGACATTGGAGACACGGTGTGGGACGTCACCGTGAAGACACTACAACAGTTTGAGCAGCAGAAGCAGCTACTGTTGGGGACCATCTAGACGGGTCTGCAGGAGCTGCAGACCCATGCATCACAAGTTGGCATGGTGTCCACCAGCCTCGCTATCGATATTTCCGAAGCTGTTGAGATGCTGCGAGTGACGGCCTCCCGAGCGATAGTGTTGTCAGATGGAGCACTGACCATAGACAATGAAGTTGACTGGCCCACTGTCCATGCCCTCAAGGGAGTGGGGTTGAACTTGGCAGTGCTCCGTGATGAGGTGCTCAACCTATTGCAGGATGGAGTGATTGCAGAGATAAGGGCCCGCGAACACCGCACTTTACAGGTTATCAGTGAGCAGAAGATTAATAATGAATAGATAGCCCTATAGTGAGACTCTACCATCATTGGTGTGACCGAGGTAACTGACTGAAATAAGCGTATAGTTTAGGTCATGGAAGAGGCATGTCGAATGGTCCCGGAGTTGGCCATTCCTGAGGAAGAACCGATCGAGGTGCGTGTTCACAAGCTTGCTAGAGGGGTGCACGATGCTCACACAGAATTTGCTAAGGTTCAGCTAGAGCTTAACCTATAGATTGCAGATTTACGGTTGAAGGCCCAGCCTTCAACTCTGTCATATGTAAAGGAGCAGCATGCAACCGTTGTCACAGAGGTGATAGCGACAGTAGACAATGTAGTCGCAGACTGCACACAACTTTTGAACAGTTGTTCGAGGTCCTGATGAGCTTGCAGGAGGACCCTAATGTACAGTGGTTGGAGACAGAAGCGTGAGAACTGCAACAGTGCTATGATGAATTAAAAGGTACAGTGCGCACCGTTGCTCTAACACAGAGACTGGCGAATCTACAGGAGGCCAAAGCGTTGAAAAAACAAGTAGATGCAGCGCAACACAAAGAGGCAGTTTTGAAGGTTCACTTGGAGCCCTAGTTAGATGAGGCTTATTCGGTCATGGCCTCTATTGAAGGCAATCTTTCCAATCTGCAAGCAAATCAGCAGATGCTTCAAGCTGACAGTTCAAGACCAATGACAAAGCAGTTGGTTGAAGAAGCGAAGCAAGTTGCCTCACAGTGCACTGCCGAGGTTGCGGTCATATAGGTTGAGTTGGGAGGTCTTTGCACCAAGATCTCTGCGCCCGCAGAGTGACTCGAGGGAAAGTCACCATGTTTGTGTTGGGGGCTTGTAGGGAACGGGTTCCCCCAAGGACAGTTTTGGGGCTAAAAGCACATGTTTTGGGACAATTTTGTAATAACTTTGTAAAGTCTCCGCATTTTGTGGTTGTGGAGCACGAAGGTGTCAAGAGTCATAAAGAGTTGTCCACCCTTATTTGGTAAAGGGTAAAGTCAGCTATAAAGATCTACCCATGGTGTGTGGACCATGGGATTGTATAAAAAGGAGCTAAGTAAGCTCTAAGTAGTTTTGGGAAGTTTTTGGTAGTGTGTTCTAAGTGTTCTCGGGTCTTAGCGTAGGTAGAGGCTCTACAGCTGAGTGCACAGAGGCCTAGTGTGGAAGTCTGAGCTGAATGCATGGACCCCTGCAGCTATGTGTGCAGGGTGGATAGAATCTATATTAATCCGAGGATATCAATAAAGAGAAGTATTCTGCAAATTCTATGTATTTATTTCTTGTTAATTCATCTGGTTATATTGCGTTTTGGGTTCAATTTACAATGTTCATGTAATGTGCGAATGTATGTGATTGTACTGGTTAATTAAACACAAATAAGGATATCAATTTACATGGCGCTAATTGTGGTTGATTAGTAGGATAAGCAAAACACTTAATATAACTTGGGAACCTATACAATACATTGTCATAGCAGTGCAGAAGTACCTGGGTTGCAGGTTAAGGTTGTGCGAAAGTCAATCGTACACCTTCGCAGAGGTACTGATGGGCAGAAAAAAAGGTAGACTAATAGAACCCTAAAGCTTACTGACCTACGCAAAAGTAGGAACAGAGGGTATCAACTGACATCACAACCATCTCCGAGTGCGGAAACTTGGTTCCAGAATCCCCCCATACTGCTTCAGGTGAGACTTCGGTCTGTGCTTCCCGGGCTGATGTCAAAAGGGCCAGTAGTGTAGGGATTTGTTTGGCTAACTGTTGGTTTATTGGGGCCTAACCTAGGTTCAGAAGAGTTATTAGCCAAACAAATCTCGCAACTACCGGCCCTTTTGGCAACAATCTGTGGAGCACAGACTGAAGTCTCACCCGAGGTAGTAGGCGAGGGTGCTGGAACGAGGTTTCCATACCCTTGGGATGTCTTGATGTGGTTTGGAGGTTTAGCGAGCCGTTTTGCAACCTCACGCTACTCTGTACCTCTGACTGACTTCAGCATAGGTCCGCGCCTCAGTGCTCTTTAATTCTTATTATTACTGAATGTATTCTAGATCAGATCTAGTTCTTACGATCTTTAAGAAAACATTTAACAATAATACCCACTGCGTGCAAAAATATGCATAAATTCAAAACATAAGTAATAGATAGATTCGCGATGAAACACACAATGATTCAGAAATTCTTATCTTTATTGATCTCCTTCTCATTACAACCATATCCACCCTACCCACTCAGCTGCAGGGGTCTTCGCACATAGCTGCAGACTCTACCAGGCCTCTACACACATAGCTACAGAGACTCTATCTATCTACCAACACCCTTGACTCTGACTTACAAATGCAGAAAGAATATTTCTTTCATAAACCCATAACATTCAAGATCCAAACAACAGCTTGCTTCTAACCATAGAGCCTTTCTCTATTTATACATTTCCATGGTCTACAGACCATGGGCAAGCCGACTCACTTTCTATTTTCTTACATTATTTTCGGGCGAACAACCCTTTGACTTGACTTATTACGATTTGCACTCTGTGCATTTCGCAGAGCCTTTACCATAATTTTACCCAAAATTGTTGGCTTTGAGCCCCAAAACCGTTACGTGGGGCCTCCGCTACCCAACAGGCCCCCAACACAATCATCATGACTCGTCCTGAGTCACTCGGCTGGTGCGGCAAGCTTCATGCGGAGGTCATTTAGCAACTTTTGCACTTTGCTTACACTTGCAACAAAATCTTCCTCCATCTGATGTACCTATTCTACGTGAGCCACACATCAGTATCAGTCTCTGTTGCTTGCCCAGGTTCATATACTGCCTGCATGTGTGCCATTGTTCGCTTGATGGTGGTGGAAACCGTGAATGCCTCATCGAGCCAAGGCTGGATACGTTCTTTAATCAGTGCTTCCTTCTATCGAGCGACGTCAACTTGTATCTTGAGAGCCTGGACCTCCCTCATCTTGGCCAAGCACTGCGTAATAGAAATCGTCTACGCGGTCCTCCTGACATTATCATAGGCTTGTTGTAGCTCCCTTTCCTCTATTTCTAACTGATATAAGGTTGGTTCTTCCTGTAAGGAAGTGAGCGTAATAAGTGACTGATCCAATAAGCGGGCGCACTCCTGCAGGGCACGTGCTATTGTTTCCCGCTCAGATTGGATGATGCCTCACCGCTGCTTTGTGACCTCCAGTGGAGTAGAGGGTTGTGATTTCAGTTTCAGTTCAACAATCTGCAAGGTGAGGGCCAACTGGATCCTTGCGGCTTCGTCCTTTGCTTCACGGAACCCACTGGCCAACTTGTGGATTCGTATGCCGACAGGTAACTCTACAGCAATCTCTAGCTCAGGGGCATGATAACATGCCTCCTCCACAATTTGCTCCAACTGTCGATGTTGTGCAACCACTTCATCACGTTGGAGGCTCAACTGTTCTATGTTAATTCATTGCTCACTAAGTACCTGTACTACACGTCCTTCCCTAGCTCGGAACTCCATCGGTGTGCTGTCCTAGAGCTGGTATAAGGTCTCGCATGGGAGGGTAGCCAAATTTAATCCAAGCCCTGTACACCGGCCTACCACAGTTGTATCCACCACATTCTCTACTGTCAATGCTCCCACCGAGAGTGCGATAGTATTAGCCATTTTGGCCTGTAATAACTGCTCAGTTGCTGACATACCCATAGGTCCATGGGTAGCGACGATTCCTGGCTATGAGGCCTATGCTCCGAATTCCTGCAGCTGTGTGCAGAGTGCCCCCAACATAGTATGTTGCTCCATCATGACCTCATCTAGCACCTCCCGGGTGACTTCACAAACTATATCCCCGATGTCACCCAGGTCACCTTTAGTCAATGTGACAGGTTCCCCGTCCAGCTTCGACGCCTTGGCCTTCTTCCGGGGCTTTGCCCATTCTGTCAGCCATGGTCATTTTAAGGGCAAACCAATGGTGGTTGGCACCAGAACTTCCGTCCATGTGTCCATGCCCAGCTCTATGGTCACCTTTGGGCCACTTTCATCTTCTATCGTGGCAGTCCCTCCTGCTATTGCCTTACCTATAGAAGCCTGGGCTGCCTCCCGGGCCGCCCATACTTTTGTGGCGTGTTGTTCATTCCACTTCTATTGTGCTATGCGCTTGGCCTCAACCTTCTTTTTCTAGATGGTGGTCTCATCGTGCCCTACCACATCAAGTCCGCGCCGCCTCGGTGGCCAAGTATCCAGTACCGCAAAAATAGCCTCGTCGATGGCAATGAAGGGAAGGGTGGTCCACGTCTACTCTGGATCCTTGCACACCCAGATGTATACATGGTGCATGTCTGCCTTAAATTCAGCTACATTCTTCACACTATCATATACCTCGATAGATAGATGGGGTTGCTAGTTAATCCACTAGCAGATGTTCACGTCCATCAGTATCCAAAAAATCTTGACTTTGCGAATTCTTGCAACATCCTTCATTGCCCAGAGCGACGCATATTTTATGGCCTCTAGCCAATCCTGGTCTAGGGAAGGAAACTAACTATCTTCGAGCACTTCACTCGTAACCAATAGGATGGATAACAGCAACCACGCATAGTGGAAGGTCTTACCCTCCTCCTGGGCCTCCCTGCAATTGGTCAGGAATTCATCACAGAGGAACTGTGCCCAATTGAACCATTCCCCTTCTGCGCATTGCTCTACTAGCATGACGACTATTGTTGGAACCTCTTTGCCTTGGCATTTCCTCATCACTTTTCCTGCCAACAATTGGGTAGCAGTGTAGACCCCTTTTTCTCCAGTTTGTATTTCTTTTTCAAGGCTTCCGTCATCATCACATTGCCACTCATATCAATGATTTCCACAGGGTCCCTACCTTCACAGGGGAGCCGAGAGATCCTATGAATGAGCTCTGCCGTGTTGGGGACGGACTTGTCTATCCATAAGTACCCATCATGTACGAGGTAAAGCAGTTGCCTGATGACCAATATTGTAATGGGGGGCCGATGAAAATGTGGAATTGACAGGAGGTAGAGTAACCTAGCCTCCTCTGCCTTTTGCAGCCATTCCTGCAGCTGTAGTGTCATAACAGCCCCCTCCGTGCTTTGCCCCATTAGTTCACTAGTTGCCAAATGGGGAAACTTCTTAGAATTTGCAACGTCCCAGTCTTCAAATTTCATAGTAGGGATGCGGTCGGTCGCTGAGCCTTTGAGAGGAACCCCTTTAGGGAGAGATGGGGTGATGAGTATGATGTCAATGGCATCCAAATCTGTAGGGACCTTGGCCTTCCCTTTCCTTGGATGAACATACTTGGGTCGCTTTACTAGCTGGATGCCTTCTTCTGCTTCTTCTTCTGGTTCTATTTCTTCGACATAGGTTGGAAGATCCTCTTCCTCTTCATCGCTCTCAATCGTAATGGTTTTTCCTTTCTCCTCCATCAACAATTTTCTGAATCGCGAATTTCACGGAGACATGCGGACCGGTCCTACTGCCTGTGGGTTCTTCTTGGTTAGCAGCATCCTGGGTGATTTAGGTATTTTGGCTGTGACGTCCTTGGTTGTGGCTAGCGACCTGAGTATGGACTCCTGTATTACCTTCGGCAAATCTTTAAACCCCAGGCTTCCTTTTAGAATTGCCTCATTCATCCTGTGTCGCTCTATTTGAACCCTGAACAACTTACTATGCAAGGGGCCAAAGGGTGTGTGGTAACAAACCACTTGTGCTTTATATACCCTTTCAACTTCAAATTCAGTCGTGCTTCTCGTTCGTGGCGTATTAATGCGATTTTGTCAGTAAATCCCTTCAACCCTGCGTCTTAATTGCCCGTCGCCCGTTCCTCGGTGTCTTAAATGGGACATCTTGTCATGAACAGTATCTGCAACGGTCACCTTCTAGCCTTCAGACGTGGCAGCACAGTCCCTGGTTCAAGGACGTGTTCTATGCTTCCTCATAGCCCTGTGCGCCACGTCCGAATCGCACAACCTTTGTGTGACTTCCATGTTTATTTTGTCAATTTCTTCGTCCAACCTTGCACTTTTCCTCCTTAGCCTTGCCCCCTCTTCCTCAAGCTCGTGTAGTCGCAAGCTACCGTGCCAGATGGCTTCCTACAACTGTTGGGTCCGATTGTCTAGGTCCTCTCATTCAGGTTGAACTGCAAGGGAAATGGTTGGGGAAATTCCCTTCACTTTTCTAGTTACGCTACGTCTGATCATGGAGAGATTTCTCTTCACATACCCTGCTTTGTTTATGGTCTTCTTGGCCCAGCGGACCCTTGTCATGTGCAGACTCAGTCGGGTCGATGGTCATACAGCATACAACCGCACCATTTGCTGCAGAAGTCCTTCACCCCATACACGCAACTGCCTTCTGCCTGTGCATTCATCCCACCTCCTCTTCCTATGTGCACACCCCCCTAGTGTGATGGTCACATGTCACGCTCCTTCCAGCGCACCATGCCACTTTCGCTCTATAATTGGAGTTTTGCAGTGGTTGACGAAGTCCTCCCCATTTGTTACATCGTTGCCTGCCGGTCAATTCCTTACCTCAGTTGTCACATGTCGCAGTGATCTAATCATCATGTTGCAGTTGAGCATTGTGACTTCATGCAATCAATTCTACCATCGTTCTATCTCCTCATCTGAATCTGATGTGTAGGAACTATCCCGCTCCCATGAGACACTGCCATCCGCTGTGGGATTCACCCAATCCTAGTCTTGCATTGTTATCTGGTAAATGCAATCTAGTTCATCGTCACTATCCTCATTATGCACCAGTTCAGTGTAGCACGCTCCTTCGGCCTAGTCTAGTGGAACTATAACACGTAGTGACTTTTTCTCGAATGTCATCTTCCGTCTTTATAAATTGATGACCCCATTCATGTCCGTGGCCTAATCTATTCCTAGCAACGTAGGGTATGGATTACTGTCATCAACAATTTCTATCACCTCAAAGTCCATCTGCGTACTTACGCCTTCAATGTCTACTGTCACCCCTTGCAATCTTCCCATCGATAAGATCTTTTGTTGGTTGGCCATCCGTAGTTGAATAGGAGACCATTGTAGTGTAGGCCTACTCATGCATTCCCATGTTTTCTTAGGCAATACATTCACATCTGACCCTAGATCCAGGATGACCTGGTCCATCTCATATTCACCGATTTGCACCGTCATTTGCATTTCCCACCTAGTGCACAACGCATGTTTTCCTAGTTTCCGAACTATGCGTAGCACCCCCAATCCCGCACACCTTGTGATCATCTCTTGTAGTCCTTTAACTACCTTATTATCGCGTAGCAGCTTCATACATGTCTCTAAAAAGGTAATAAGCATCAAAGGATCCATTCCCGACTCAATTGGATCCCTACTACCTGGGGTAGAGACTTCCGTGAAGCTCTTCTTAGCTTCCTTAGACGCCCCCTTCCCCTGTCCTACCTCAAAGTGAGGTTCCTTCACATCTTCTCCGGACTGTTTCCTCGCCTCCTCCCCTGTAGTTGCACCGCTCCTTAATACCATGTTTATGCTGGGCTCTTCCTCGGGTGGTTCAGACCTCATCATTTGGATATTTTGAGTTGGACTAGGCTATAGTACCCCCTTTTCGCGCATTTGGGCAATCAGCATCGAACAATCTACCATCTCATGGTCAAACTGCTCACAATGCGAGCAAGATATTCTCATCGAGTTAGTGCAATCATGAGCATAGTGCCCCTGTCCTCCGCAATTATAATAGATCAGCTGTCTGTGGCCTTGCCCCGGTCCCATTCCTCCTCTCCCTTGTCTACGTCCTTGGAATCCATCGTGCGGCCCCGCAGCTGGGTCGAAACTCCACGTCTCCATCTACATTCGATAGGCTGGGGTCCTTTCCATCATTAGCTCGTAGCTTCGACACATTCGCTCATCATGCCCTACTGATCTACAGAAGTTGCAATACAACTAGTGCAGAGTCTAGGTATACTTCTGCAATAGGTGATAGTTGTCTGTTGTGTGCTTTCCTCCTACCTGACAAATCGTGCACCAGAGCGCGGGCGCCGCACTTGGCCCTATTTGTACCTCCAACCTTAATGGCATCAGGCCCCCTCCTGCCAGATAGTTTGTGAATACAGGGTAGTGGTCCTTATCGTGCCCTTGACTTTTGCATTTGATACACCCCACCTTTGTATGCACCTCTAGTCAGGGCACCCTTTCTTGCTTCAAACTTTGCATTTCTAAGCATACGTTTTGTAGTTGCACATGGATTTACTGAACTCCCAACCCCGGATCTTCTATTGGGGTTTCATGCAACCTCATAGTTGTCTCTAATGCTTCAGCTTGAGTTGAGATCTTTTGCTGTGACAGTGTCGTCCTCAGATGTAGTGTCAGAGACACCACAAACCACACGCAGTGTTGCGCATCCGTTAGCGTCATGTTAGCCTCACGGATTGTACTCTTCAATATCTTATCCAGATCCCACAGGGTTTCACCAGGTAACATCACGATCTCCTTGAATCTGATGATCGACTGCATCTTCGATTTCAGCCAGCTGAATTCTTTGTTCAATGCATCCTGGATCGCCGCTATTCCTGCATTCGGGTGATCGCCTGAGTACTTTATATGCCACGTAAACGCACAGTCCTGCAGTGTGCTAACCAAAGTAGCCTTTTTGATGTTATCATCTGTTACGCCTTGGGCTTCCCATATAGCCTTTACCACGAACCAAAACTAACCTAGTTCCTCATTTCCTAGGCCTCTAAATACTAACAACTTGACCGCACTCACCATTCCAACCCTCGGTGGTGGCGGAGGTGGGGTAGGTGAAGATGGATTTGATGTAGATGAAGTAGGTGATGGCATGGACGGTGGTGGTATGAGTGGAATGCACTAATTTATTAGTCGGACTACGCTTCTCGGAGAGAACCCTATAAGCTCCTCCTCACTTTCTCGCGAAAGTGAAATCAGAGGACTATTTTCTAATCCTTCGATCTCGCGATAGCCTCTTCCATTCCTCATTACCCCAGACATCAATGGATGTGCATAACCCATTTTTCACATAACAACATTTTAATCCAAGTATTCAATGATTTGATGTACTTACCCCGCGGTCCTTCGAGAAATCACCTTTCTGCTTCGCTGTAACTCACAATTGTGTCTATCGCAAATTCAATGATAAACCCTCCTATTATCCGATCCAACCAGTGATCTATTGCCCGTGCGATTTTATCTTCAGACGCCTCTATCCTGCGCACCAACTTGGGAGTCCACACTATTGGTTGATCAAGTCTGCACCCTCCCACACTATCAGCTAGCCTTGCGATCCACTCGTACAGCTCCAACAAAAAGGTCGTGAACAAAATATCATGGATTTCTGTGTATATATAGCGATCCAGCCACCTTTCCTCAGATATCCGCAGACTTTTGTTCTCCTGTACTATGAACTCGTGCAGTTTCTGATCCAACCAATCTTCAATCTCTTTCTTCATAGGGTTCCATTGTTCTGACATCAAACATCCCTTAGGCAGATCCCAGTCCCAGCAACGGAACCATTTGTTGGCTTATTGGGGCCTAACCCAGGTTCGGAAGAGTTATTAGCCAAACAAATCCCGCAACTACCGGCCCTTTCGGAAACAGTCCGTGGAGCATGGACTGAAGTCTCACCCGAGGTAGTAGGGGAGGGTGCTAGAACTAGGTTTCCGCACCCTTGGGATGTCTTGAAGTGGTTTGGAAGTTTAGTGAGCCATTCTGCGGCCTCGTGCTACTTTGTACCTCTGACCAAATTTTGTGGAGGTCCACGCCTCAGCGCTCTTTAGTTCTTATTATTACTGAATGTATTCTAGATCAGATCTAATTCTTACAGTCTTTAAGCAAAAATTTAACAATAATACCTAGTGCACGTAGAAATATGCATAAATTCAAAGCATAAGTAACAGATAGATTCGCGATGAAACACATAATGATTCAAAAATTCTTATCTTTATTGATCTCCTTCTCAGTACAACTAGATCCGCCCTGCACACTCAGCTATAGGGGTCCACGCACATAGCTGCAGACTCTACTAGACCTCTGCGCACAAAGTTCCAGAGCCTCTATCTATCTACCAACACCCTTGACTTAGACTTACAGACGCAGAAAGAATATTGCTTTCATAAACCCATAACATTCAAGATCTAAACAACTTGCTTCTAACCATAGAGCCTTGCTCTATTTATACATTTCCATGGTTCGCGGACCATGGGCAAGCCGACTCACTTTCTATTTTCTTACATTATTTTCGGGCGGACAACCCTTTGACTTGACTTATTACAATTTGCGCTCTGTGCATTTCGCAGAGCCTTTACCATACTTTTACCCAAAATTGTGGGCTTTGAGCCCCAAAACCATTACGCGAGGTCTTTGCTAGCCAACACTAACTAACGATGAACCTGGGTTAGGCCCCGCAAAGCCAACACCCTCCTAGACCCCCTTGCAACATACATTTTACGTGTGGCTTTGCCACCACATTATGAACTAGGGTCCAATGTGGTGATACCTCTAAATAAAGAGGATAATCAGGCTCCACACCCAACATCCCGAACAAGAAGCCTAACTTTATCAGGCTTCTCTTGAGTTGTGCATTGTGCAATATCAGTCCCCTATTTGTGACCTTGTTGCTTGGCACTACGCAATGTGTAGTTCCTACCTCCCAGGGTTGTTGTACTTCGCAGTTTATGTGCCCAAGCCCTAGCCTTGACCTCCAGAATTGTGCAAGTGTGTCCCCATCTCGGGTTAAACTGTGCACTTTTCATCCTCAAGCCTCAAGCCCATCCCATGATCCCTTGAACTGTGCATTATCCCAACCTCCCTTAACTCCCAGAACTGCGCAATTAGCTCTCTGAGTGTCCATTCCCTCAATTTGTCCCACTATCTCTAGAAACTACGCATTCTTGTCCCTTAGACCTTCCTGAGTTGCGCTTTGCACAGTCTCAGAACCCAATCTTTTCCCTTGGCTGTTGGAAATGTGCACTGTGTAGTCACGGATTCCCTCTTCCTAGCATGTCACTTGTTCTGGGCTCAGTTGGTGGATCAGAATGCATCATCTTAGACTAGGGGGTTTTCAAGTTGATGTCCTCTAGTCATGAGTGAATTGCAAGAACAAGTACCCTATCATGTCATGGAAATATGATAAAGAAGGAAAAGAAGGAGGGAAGCATGCTTAAATACTCTCTTGTAGTTGAACTTACAAGTTGATCGATCAAGAGTAAGTGAAGGGACACTAGTTTGCGACCACTATCCAATACTAGAGATCATTGGAGATTCCTCATCACCAAGCCATGCGGAGGTGAAAAGAAAGAATCTTCAAGAAGACATTCAGCACTTAGCAGCGACAAGTGACTTGACATTTCCACATCATCAAGCAGTCCATGTCAACAATGTCATGGCATGTCATGTCATGAGTGGTCATATGTCACATCACTATTATGGATCATGTGTATTGTATTCAAAATGTATTGTAAAGTGGAAGTCTAAAGGACACACATGGAATGTAAAGAGTCATTCAAGTTGAAAAGTCATAGGAAGTCAAATAGCCATGAGGGTAGTCAAAGGGTCACCCTTGTTTATATATACTCCCTCATTGTATGAGCAAAGGAATTTTCGCCGTGGCTCCTCCCACAAGGCATTAAAGAGATAAGATAGTTCTTTGGGGAGCAAGGAGCAGCTCCAATGCTCCACTACTAGAACTAGTGATGTGCATTGTAAACATGTGTTTTGGAACTTTTTCTTCATAACAAAATCCTTCAACGCCAGCATGTTTTTCATGCATGGATTATGAATGTTAGTAAGATTATTTGGCCGATGTTTGTATTTCATATTTTCTTTCACATGTGCTAATATAATTGAACTATTTTGATTATTTTAGTACTTATCTTATTGAGAATGTGTTGTAATTTTTGCTATTGTTGTCCCATCCTTGTGGACTATTCCACAGGACAATAGACATATCTTTCTTCATTTGTTGATTGTAATGATTGTAGCATCCTCTGTGGACTATTTCATTGGATGTTAAATGGATCCTTCTAGATCACGTGTGTCTCTTCTTGGGTGGTACTATTACCTCTCACTTAGAGGCTCATTTTTCCTCCCCTTTCTGCAATAGAAGAACCTTGACACATTTACAACTGAAAACTCACTAAGCACACCTTCTTGATTTTCGAAGACGCCATTGCATCCCTCTCTCTTGTTGACAGCTATAGCCTAGGAAAATCTTTAAGGATTCGAAAACTAGGCCTTTATACTGGATGGGACTCCTACACCAAATGGTGTGAGGTCTAATTGGGACTTCACATCGGTGAGATCCTCTTAATGTTGGAAGGTCCAGCACCATCAACATTTTTGGTGCTAGAAGGAGGGTAGCCAGTGTTTTATGGCCGATAACCCCACCAACCCCAACATCTCATCTTTTGTTCAAGGCAGCAATGTTCACTACACCTCCCCTACTCATGTTTCTGAAGTTGGTGACTCTTCTCATCCCAAGCCTAAATGGACTTGTGAAATCCCATATGATCGGATTGGGGCCATCCATTTTATAACCCATCAGCTTGCAAAAGTTGTTGGATTGATCCCAAGAGTATTTAGACTTCCATATTCTCCAAAGAAGAACAAAACCACCCCCATAAGGATAGTGGTTTATACTTTTGAATATTTGGTTCTTTCCAGTCTTGAAGAATTAGCAAACTCTGTGGAGAATGCAGAAGAGCCTCCACTCTTTCATGGTGGCGATGGAGAAAATGGTGTACTCTCATACATAGCTTTCTACCAATTATGTGGATAAGAGGAAGAGGAAGAAGAGCCATTAGATTTTGACAAGGAAGAGGAGGAGAGAAAAAAAGAAGACATGGCAGACCAATATTTGGATTGGATGACTCAGGGCCCACTTACACTTCTAGGTGTTTTACACAATATGCTAAAGCATTCAAAGAAGCTCTTAACGAAGTATGACCCTGATAAAACAGTGAAGGTCGATGACCATCTGGACAACTTTTACCTACATCTACAAACACTTAAGGTATGTCACGATGATGTTGCATGTAGACTTTTTCCATGTACCTTGGATGGTAGAGTAGTTGTATGGTGTCACAACCTTCCTCCGAACTCCATCCAAAATTGGAGGGGGTTTAAGAAAATATTCCCTAAAAAAATTGTTGATGATAAGACCCCTTCCATGTTATTGAAAGAGTTGGGAAATATTAATATGGAGAAAAATGAGAAATTAAAATATTTCAATCATAGGTTCAACCGCATCTTGAATAAATTTCCAGAAAACATGAAACCTCATGACTCCATCATAATAGATTACTACACTTATGACTTGCCAGCAAGCATTGCGCAATTTGTGAAGCAAATTGTGAAACAAACATTAATGGAAAATTATGAAGAGGTTATCGTGGTTGAAAAGGACTTGCGCACAATTGGAACCATCATATACGATTAACTAACAAAAGACTCCAAAGACATGGGTAAAAGGTTTCAAGCCTCCATGAGCAAGGCCAAAGAGAAAGAATCATCTGATCTTGAAAGCTTGACCTGTCTTGTCAAAACTCTGTCAAATGAGATGGAAGAGCTCATTGAACAAGGTCAAGTGAGACCACCATGAGTAGCAAGCCTCCCATATTCAACCTGCTCTGAACAATTTTGAACTCAGGTAGCAATGGTAACCAACCGACAAATTTTGCACAAAGCTCGAACATCGTGTTAAATTTGTTGGTCAAGGTTGTCATTGATGTCAATATGGCATTGATTGTCATGGAAAATATTCTTGTGATGCGTGATGTTTCCCTATCCTCATGTTCACCCTAGAAGAAATTCCTATTTGCATATGTCACTTAATTCAATATGAGGTCAATCCATTGATGAAGTCAACCCTAGGGAAATTTATAATGATCCTTGATAACATGCCCTAGCCTCATGATGTTCTTTACCTTGTATTACATAACATAATAATATACATTGATGAACCCCTATCCCTTATATATATGATGACAAGCCCTCCTTTATTGATGTTCATAGTTCCCTAATCTTTGACGAAATAAGGATGACTATCCTAATGGAGAACACAAGTGAAGAAGCCCTAAACTTTGTCCAAGACATAAAATCCTAAAGGTTGCCTAAATGAAATATTGATGAAAGTTTCACAAATATTATTTTATTAATGATCAAATGACCTTATCTAAGGGTGGAATTGGCATAGGAGTGTAGAGGAGGTCAAATCCTTTCTAACGAGCTATTACACGCCCTCTAACTCCTTCTAGATTGGGAGACAATGAATTTTTAAGATAAGATAATATATTAGTCATCCTAGCCGACCTTAGCTGACATTTGTACGCTGACATGTCTCATCAAGTGACGTGTCTCTTCACTATGGGTCAGAACTAGTATAAATAGAAGTTCGAATTCATCATTTTAAGCATAAAAATTTCAGTGAAGAAAACACAAAATTCAAAGAGAAGAAGGAAGAAATACAAGAGGCAGAGAAGGGATTTTAGATCACAGGTTGGGCATTTAAAATATCTCTTAAAAACTTGGATCTGCACCTGTGACAAGTGCATGTGGACCTGTAACATTGCAGAGGGTTGGAATTTTTGCCTCAAATTAGTATACTAGTGCAGAGGCTCAGACAGTCAACAGTAAAGACTTTGTTACATTGTTTTGAAGATTAGATTGCGTCAGTATACACTTATAGGCACAATCTTGTGTGAAGGTTGAATTGTAACAGCCTGCAATTTCGTCCATATGGCCATCCTTCTCTGTAGAGTGAATCTCAGCCCTCTCTTGTCTTGTGGAAGGATATTCAGACCTGTAGTGTTGGAGACTTTAAGACATCTGATAAAAACAAATTTTTGGAAAGTGAATTGTACAATCTTTTCTTGAGAACAAATCTGAATTAAAAGTATAGACATGGGATTGTTTGGAGAAATGATATTGGCCTTTATTTATGACCTTGGTTAAATGCACAATCTTGAATTTTCTTCACAGTGATACACTTTGGAAACATTAATTTTTACAAACATTTGAAATCATAGTGTTGGGTTGTGAAGTCTTTTTGCAAACCAAGTAAATAGAGGACTTGTAGTGGCATCTTCTGAAATTGGGAACAATGAAGTCTTTTTCCAGATTTTTGAAAGGGATTAAGATTATTGAAACAATATTGGAGAAGCTCTTAGATTCCTAATTAAAATACCTTCTTGAAGCTTTGTTGGCTTACTGAAATACATTCTTATAGGCCACACTTGGAGAAGCCTTATTGAAGAATTGTTGTGTAGACTTGAGAGCAACCTTTCATCATTGGAGCTTTGTACTCTCTAGAGCAGTTATTAAACTTCTTGTAGACTTCATGAAAAATCCCTTGAAGAATTGATTAAATACCTTGTTGAGTCACATTGAAAATTGAATATTGAGGATAATTCTTGGAGCAAGTTATTGATGACACCATTGGTTGAAAATTTCATGGGGCAGTCTACTAAAGACACCTTAAGCATTGAAGACTTGCTGGAGAAGACTTCATTGAGAAACCCGTTGAACACTTGGAAGCAGCCTCATTGAAGAACCTTTGTAGCAGCATTAAAGCATTACCAAGGTAGTTGTGTTGAGAACATCTTTTTAGGGAAAGCATTGTTGAAGACCCTTTTCTAGAAGCTGACTTGGAGGCATTAGTGGAGACTTTGATGCGTGATTGAATCCTTATGTTAGCCTCCTGCTGCAGCAGGTTACTCATCTTTCATGATTGACATTTTTACATGCCAAATATGTCATTCTTTGCATGCTGCAATGTTCCATATTTGCCACAGAAGCCAAAGAAGGATGCCATGAGAATGTGCCAGTTCAAGTGCCACTGCTGTGTTCCAATTTTGATGTACTAGTCCATTTTTGAAGAATTTTCGGTTAAAGAGAGATCTAAACAGTTTAATCTTGGTCTCCCTAGGTTTCAATTTCCTGTTTTAGAATATAGAGAAACACCATCTATCCAAACAACTTAATCTTGGCAGATTCTTAGACGGGTAGAGAAGCAAGGGTGCTCAACAGCTTAATCTGAGCCCCTGGATGAAATAAGTGTAGATATAGATAGGAGGACAGAAAAAGAAAAAGTTGAAAAAGCTGGGTCTGCAAGTCTAAGTGCACCCAAACCAAAAAGAAGAAAAAATTCTAGGTAAGTAGGCTGGGTAAGTAGTTTTGTGGTTGCAGAATCAATGATTGTGATCAGTTTTGTGTTTTCAAGTGCTATATCTATTCAAATCACAATTGCGAGGAAAAAATCCATTTGGAGCAGCTCAAGCGAGGCATGTCTAACTCCCCCTCTTCTTATTTCCCAAATCACTCACTAACTTCCCCTAAAGAGGTCAAGATCTACTTGATACCTCTCAGACTCATCATTTTTCATATCAATTGCCTTGGTAAAGATTTGCTTTACTTAAGGAGTGTTCATATGTCCTCTACAAAGTTCTATCTCCCCTGTTAAGCCTAAGGTCTCTAAAACTTGGCGCTTTCTTGTCATTATCATATTAATTTCTAACTCTATTATGTAACTCCCTATCTATCTCCCCTTCCCCCTACTAAAAACTATGTTAATAACTCCCCTATATACTTATCCCCTCCCCCTGGTTGAAAAATAACCATAAGTACACTTGGGAATTGCTAAGTTTGCCTGAAACATAGCAAGAACCCTCATTTTTCCCCTTTAAAACCATCTTCCAATGCAATGGACTCCTTCCAAAGCATGAAATTCCTTTTTTTAGGTTATCGGACCCATTCCGAGGCCTCAAATACTCTTCAAAAGCATATATGCCCTTCTTCTGATTGCAATAAACCCTTGCCGACTGCCTTAACATTCTTCTGATCCCTTTGGACCCCCTCCGACATGATATCGCAGTCGGAGGTCTCAAGGCTAATGTTGCTCATTTTTTTCCTCCCCGATGGATGTTCTATTGATGCCATTTCGCAATCGGCGTATCGCAATACTATATGCCACATAGATATGCCCCTTCCCCTTTAGCCGACGCGATATCACAAGTCGGCAATGGGTGGTCACAAGAATCATGTTCCCGAAATGCATGCCGCTTCCTTTTGCTCCGATGTGACATTGCCATCACATCAAGAGAGCATATTGCATCACAAATACTTCCTCGCCGCATGCCTCCATTTATTCATATATTTCGTTTAAAACATGATTTATCATCAAGACATGTTCCACTGCAAATTCATCGCAAATCGCAGCATTTCAGTTATCGCTATCGCATCGCAAAAACATATAAGGCACCGCACCATCCAACGCCCTGCCACGTCACCCTGCTGACGTCATCCGCCATACCAGGACCCTCCGCTGACGTCACCCACCAAACAAGGGCGCGCAAGCGTGAAAAAGCATCTTAGGAGGCCCGGATTCAAATTTTGAGGGAGTTTTCGACGCGCGATTAGCGCTTAGCGCTAATCGCGCATCGCTACGGGAAATGGGCCAAATTGGGGAATCTTTGGGGAATCTTTTGATTCCTCAGCCATTTTTGCGCCAAAAATGGCAGAAAAGGCCCGATTTAATGGTTTTAGCATACCAACATAAAGTGAGAGGCCCGATTCAGGCATTAAAGAGTATCAGAGCAAATGTGAAGCCAAAATTCGTGCCAGAGAAGATCAGGTAGCGCCAAAGTGTATCAGTGTTGCGGCGAAGTGTATCAGTGAAGATTTTCTTAGGACTCAAGGCGAATAAAACATTAAAAGAAATCCTTAAAATTCAAGAAGCAGTTAAGGAACCATTCAAAGCTCATCATCACAGTGACTGCACATTAAAACTCACATAAGATCAGTGGACCAAAGCTCAAAGCATAGTTATTGCAAAAGCACTACACCAAGTCACAGAGGACACTACATTAACTCTTTTTGATCCAGCTGCTTCTGGCACAGCTCAATAGATATTTTATTTGCATTTAATTTTAGCACAATTTTAGGTTTAAAAGCTTCTCCCACAGACCTATTTAGGTCAGCTGTAATAAATACTTCTGGATATTTTACCTATAAAGACAGCCCTAAACAATGTGAAGAGGGTTGGTTTTTGTTGGTTGGATGTTTTGCTTAAGCAGAGACTCGCACTGTATATCTGATAATTTCTATAATCAAAGACTGCTTACGAGCTTGGAGAATGGATTGTTTACTGTGTGTAATGGTTGAAGAGTGACTGTGGAATTCTTGTGCTAGTACATGTCCCAATAAGTGCTTCTTACCTCTGTTTTCCATTCATAAATCATGGTATAAACAACAGAAAGAAAGATTAGCTTAGAATTTGTTTAATTGCACTCTATGCTCAATTTATTCTGTTTCTTTATGTTTTTCATCTGTTTTAGGCATAAATATGAATTTCACATGGCTCATATTTGCCCTAATTCACCATGTATGATAGTTATCCAGGGATTCTTAACTGCCCCTAGATAGAGCTCATTTTCCTTCCCTCTGTTAAGCTGATTGAGAGATTCTTAATTGCCTCTCATTATTTACATTTCACTCCATCTCTTTAGCTTGAAGGTTGTTTCATGTCCAGCTACCTTGCTCCATATTCCTCTTGTGATCAAGAAAGCCTACCTGCGGTTCTACTCCTTGACTCCATGCCCAATGGTTTGAAACTTATCACTCTATGCATGCCTCTCTGCTTGAAATCATCTTCCTTCCATTCAAACACCATCCAAACATAAACAAAACCCATTGAACCCAATAACTAGCCTAAAATCATCATCAACAAAGCTAAATCATCAAGAGAGAGCCCTCTCTGATTGCAGGTGGGCTAGAACCTGCAATCAAAAGATTGGTTTGTGGTTACCTCGGCTGTATCCCTTCAGGAGCTTAGGGACAACCTGAGTGATAACACAGTTAACTAACCAATCAACCAAAAATTGCTAGTGCATGCAGAGAATTCGAGTTCCCCAGATTTGGTGGAGATTCCAAGGCAGTGTAACATCAGTTGTAGACATGTCTTGAGAGTAGAGGTGTTGCATGTAGTTAGAAATCTAAACTTGGGAATTGCACAATCAATTGGAGGAAAATTCCTAAAAAATACGGGCCTAATTCCTCAAGATTATCGCAAGGAAATAGGGGCTCAAGTTGAGGAAGAAATTGACTAAGTCTAGGTCATAGCTTCTCATTGAGCATAGAGAAAGGTTATTCACTTGTAGGTTGAGCTCAGAGCAAGAAAGAAATTGTAATACATTCTCTATTCATTTGATTAATGCAGGCAACCTTAAGGGGTTTTTACTAGTTGGTTTCCCCTAGATAAATGTGTATAATTGTGAATGTGATTGATGCATGTTTGTGAATGTTGTTCTAAATTGTGAATTAATTTCCATTGAGCTGTACAATAGAATTTTGTCTATTGATTTAGATTAAATTTCTTGATTAGTTGCAATTCTATCACTATATTTCTACATGGTATCGAAGAAGGATTCACACTAGAAAAATAATTTTGAAGTGTTCCTAAGGAGGTTCGAATTTGCAACTTCAGTGTAGCAGGATTTCCTCAGGATCAGGAAAATGGCATTCAATGGTCTAATATTAGAGTATGCTTTGGAAGGCATCTCGGATTTGATTTCCTGGAAGGACCACATGGAGGCAATGCTTGATGACAATGGCTTGCTAAAATACATCAAGAAAGAAGTTGCAAAACTAGTAGAAACTTATGCACAAAACCTAGCCTAATGGAAGAAAGATGTAGCCAATGCGAGGAGAATAATTATGGAGGGAGTGAGAGACCACATAGTCTCAAATCTCCATGGTAAAGAAACTCCTTTCGTAATGTGGAAGGCATTGATAGAACTATTCAAGAATAACAGTGACCATAGAAAATTGGCCCTCAATGACAAACTTCGAAACATAAATATGCAATAGAATGATATTATTTTGCAATATCTCACCAGGTTTACACAAGTTCGATATGAGCTTGAAATGGGTTGGTATGAATGTTGCAGAAGATGACTTGGTGAGCCTAGATCTTCTATGCCTTTCTGAAATATGGTATAGCTACTAGGACTCAGTGAACAAGAGGGATAAATTACTGAATTGGGAACACTTATGGTATGATTTGGTAGAAGAAGAAATCAAGAAAAATACCAGAGATGGAACTTCATCCAAGGGAGAGGATGACAAAATTTTGCATTGGTCGGAAAGGGAAAGAAGGGAAAAGGGAAGAAATCTCAATCCAAACCAGATTCCAGCCAAGGGGGGAAGAAGAAAGACTTTTCCAAAATAAAATCCTTCAATTGTCATGAATTTGAGCTCTATGCTAAAAAAATGTGCATACAAAAATTATAGAAAGAAGAAATTAGGAGGAGCAGCTGGTGAAGTATTGGCTTTAGAGTTTGAGCTAGACTTCAGTGATATCACCTGCATGGTCAGTACTATGATGGGGAGTGTGTGGTACTTGGACTGATCTGAAATTAAATAGGAACACAACAACTTGCAGATATAATCCTAAACACATAGACAAAATAGAAAAACACTTCAGTTCATTAATAGAAAAATAATGAACTATGCTTACAAATAGAATGGAAATAAAATAGCTTAGGCAATGGTAGCTTATCTTTGAGAAGAGATGTGGCAGCTACATGTCTCTAAAAATTGTGTTACACTGAGGCTCAAGGGCCTATTTATTATTGGAAAACATGAGAAAACCCTAAACAACCAAAAACCTAACCCCAAGAGATGTAACACCAAGAGTTTGTGGGCTCCATTGGGGTTAATTGGATAAAAAACTTCTCGGGGTCATAACTTGGTCATATTATCTCTGTTTGGCACATATGATACCTTGTTGGAAAGATCTCGCTGAGTATTACAGGTTTTTTTTTAGACCCCTGCCTACAAATATAGGCCTATCGTGAACCCCCCAAAAAAAAAACATCTGTTAGGGGATCAAAACTGCTACGGAAGTTGAGGACCCGAAAAATTGCTAAAAATAGTAAATGCTAAAATGAACAAGGAAATAGATGAAACTGACTAGGCGTCTAGGTTGAATAGGTAGGAGGCCATCAATATCCACCTGGATCATCCCTCCCCCCTTAGGAAGCTGTTATCACAAAATCAGTACTGATGGCTGCTAATCAGTTAGACTCTATGTAACTATTTCAGACCAGACTCTTGGCTAAGGATTAGCCTCCCTAACCTGAGAGGGCTCTCTCAAAATAAACTACCGATTTATCTTTAAACACTAAGAGGGCTAACTCTTATAATGAGAACTTAAAAAAAAACATGATGGTTGGACATACAACATAACATTTCTTCCATTGGGCTCATGGAGTCAAATACCATTTCAGTAAACTATCAACTAATCATTCATGGAAGTCAAGGCATGTAATGTTTAAACACTCAAAACATTTCTCAAAGAACCATCAACTCATAAGTATACACAGGAAGTCTGAGCACTAGGTGAATTCAGAGTGATTGTATACCTATAGAGCTGTAAAACATGAAGGACATTTCTCAAAGAACCTCAACTCATAAGTATACACAGGAAGTCTGAGCACTAGGTGAATTCAGAGTGATTTTATACCTATAGAGCTGTAAAACATGAAGGATAAAACAGAACCACATACATCTTGAGCATTTGAACAAAGTATGAATCTTGAGAAGAAAAAGTAGTCTTTCTATTACTGTAAAAAGTCTTTTACACCAGCCAATATAAACTCTGTTTTTTGCATAAACATCCAACCCTCATTACATCAGAGTTTCATCTATATATAGAAAAACATTCTTAACTACTTTGAGCCTCCTCCTCCAGCATGAGGGGAGCTCGATGACTGTCATTAACTATCCCTATCTATTTTTAACAGACTCATTAAATACACTAAGTGTTGAGCTGTAATTACAAAGAGTCCTAATCAAACTTAAACTCTAATTCTATTCTCCTCGTAACATGATTCCTTTCTTGATCTTTGAAAGCTGTCTCCTTTTAGTTTTGGCCGTGATAGATGAGATAAGGATGCAAGGAACAAGGTTAGCATTGGATGCTGAATGTGCTGATGGTTCATTGATCATAAAAACAAACCCCTGTTTTTCCGGTCCTTGTCTCCCACCATCCTTCAAAAGTTAAGCAATATGTTCCCAGCTCTTTAATACCCCAAAATTGACAAGCATCACCATATTCCCAAATATGCTGGAAGCCTTGTTGATTGAACAGGTGTATAAGCCCAAATCATCGTATGCATCTCCAACCAAACCCTGACCACCGGTAGTAAAGTACCTTTATTAAAGCTATAACTTAAGACAAAATATTTCACCTTTATGGAGAATGCACACTTGTCGTTATCTGAATGGCTCTACTAGCCTTATGTGGTCTCCCTGACGTTCCTTAAGCATTTCCTTCAAAAATCTGCTGACCTCATCATTAAACTGCTCATTTTCCTCATAAAACAGCACCTACAGCAGTTTCGTAGCGCAACTTTGGTCACCCGTTTCTCCCAGCTCAGAATGAATTTGAGGAAACTGAAGGAGGCTTGTTTGAATCAGTTCATGCTGAAAAAAAACCTCTCTCGGTTTTTTGAAATATTGTTCCTACCACCCAAAATAAGTCTTTGAAAAATAGGTGATAAACAGGGAAAGTCTGTTTGTGAAAAACTGCACTTACAACAGTTTTGTTAGCGCAAGTTCAACCACAAATTCCTCCCACCTCAGAATGAATTTGAATAGATGGAAAGAGGTTTTTGTAGTGCAGCATGTTAGGAAGAAAAACCTCTTTCATTTTTCAAAATAGAGTTCTCAGCTGCTCGGGAAAGCTTCTGTAAGTTGACTAGTAAAAACCCTTTTTTTTTTTTTTTCCAGTTAAAACAGGCTGCTACAGGGGTTTCGTAGCGCGCTGCGAAACTGCTGTGTAATTTCAAAAATCACATTTTCAATCCAAAACTTTTCTATTTGAGCACTTTTCTATTAAAACATTCTTTTGATTGTTTCAATACCTTCCAAAACTGAATGGGAATGTTTTAAAATATTATACCAAGCAAAACTACCAAAACTTTGAAATTTCTTTATGGAGATCCTTTTTGCTGGTTCAATTGTATCTTTAAGTCTTCAACCTGTTTCTTATGCCCTTGGTGGTACCTCCTGTACTTGTTTGAATTTCTGCTTCACCTGATAGCTGACAACTGTTGATGCAATTTGATGGATATGACAGTTGTGAAAAAATGGCTATGGATTCGAACAAATCCACAATTTCGTAGCGCAGCCAGTGCAAAATATGAATTAGGCGCTACGAAATTACTTTAAAGCATGTTGCACTGCGAAACTGCTGAAAAGGATTTATGTGCCTTTGGCAAACACTCGAATTGATGTGAACAATTTAGAACTTTTTCTTGAGTGATAACACAATGTATCGTCAAAAAACCAGTTGAAGCATCATAAACATTCTGCCATAATAGGTATTTTGTTTGGTATATTTGGGCATAAAAACAATCACAAAGATGTTGTGGTATGAAGTGCTGCTGTCTCAAATGTCTTTTAATGTTTTTAATACCCTATACAAAGTCTCAACAAGGGCATAGGGTTTGATTTATTTTCTTAAACCCAACATCACTTGCATTTCTTTCATACACACATTAAACACCATTCAACTTGATGCTTGAGTCAAAGGAGACACCTACTTGTAGTTTCCGAGGTGATTTGATGAGTTAAAGGCACAAAACACAGTGCCAGAATGGATGCGTAGCGCCCCTGTTGTATGTGTAGCGCACCTCCCTGTGCGTAGTGCCTGTGTTAATTTACACATGATATGTGCGCCCAATGCTAGCACACCAATCATATGTGTAGCGCGCACTTCCACTCTGCCTCTAGGGTTTGAAACTTGGTGCTTTGCCCTCCACTCTTAACAAATGCTTCTTGCTTGGATATGTAGTGAAGTAAAAGACTTGTTTCACTTTATATACACTCACAAAATATCTCATTTGAATAAATTAACTTCAAAACCCACTTTATAAAGTTTGGGCACTTTCACTTTTGGTCTATTAATACAAGGATGCTTTTTGATTTCCTTTTGCTTTTCTGAGGTTTGGACTGAGGCTCTTTGTTTATTTTTTGTTTGCAGGGATAACTGTAACATACTTTGGCAAAGGAGACCAAGGCTGCACTCGAACATTTGAAGGATTGAAAATTTTGACAACTTCTTACAAAAATGAGAAGGCGACTTATCTTCAAAACAGAGTTTTGAAGAGAAGTCCTAATTCAACTGTACAATAATGAAAATTATTGAAATGATGATCGATCAAAGACATCCCTCTAGCCTACTGGTCTCCTAATACTTTGCAAGACAAAAATGGCTCAACCCTTGACCTAAGACCTCAAAAATTAAAACATGATTGTGTATGACCTTGGAAAACTTTATTTTAAAGAATAAACCTGAACCATCAATTCCAAGCACGAGGGGAATGAGTGACACACAACCGCTCCATCAGAGTTATGGCATGCCTAACGAAATGCAACTGATCAAACGGATGAGACACCTAAAACATGAAATGCAAAAAAGAGCTTTTGATCCCTGATGGAGGGATAACTAGACCGACTCTAAAATTGGCTCCAATGGGGATGGTAGCTCCTTGGAGATGCCAAGAACCACAGATCTCTGTAAGAGCTAGACAGTGCCTTCATCCATTGGGCGATGGAGTCATTATTCCGACACAAAATCTTGAGAATTTGACTCAAAAACCAAAAACTTCTTTGACCAAACTAGACTCGAAACTAAAAGATTTAGACAACTGACTTGACAAACATCAAACTAACTAACTTTCATTTTCAGAATTATAACCTTCACCTCGGGCCCCAAATTGAAGATGATAAGTTAGTGTACATGTGCAATAGAACCAAAGTAAAATGATATGTGCAATGATGATGAAATGAGAAGAAAAGTACTCAAAAGTAGTATCTCTTTAACAGCCGACCATTAATCGGCCCTCCCGGATATTCATCTCCATTCATCTCCTTGAGAAGGAAAGCATTTTGGCCGCGATATGCTGTAATCTTATAAGAACCCTTCCATAAATTTTCAAATTTACCATGCTTTCCCTTGTCTTCATGTCGAGCATCCCATCTCAAAACTACCTCATCTAGCTGAAATGTGTCTGCCTTTGCTTTCCGGTCATAAATCTTTTTGATGCGCTCCTGCAGCTTGCAAGTGTTTTGAAATACCTCCTCCCATGTCTGTTGTAAATGGATCATTTGATTAATTCTTCTCTGCATAGGATCCTCCTCACTACCCGCTTCTTGAAGCAATTTGACTACCGGGATAGCCAGTGAAGTAGGGAAAACTGAGTCTGTTCCGTACACCAATTCGAAAGGAGACATACCAATAGACTTTTTCTGACTCACCCTATCAGCGCATAATGAATTTATCAATTTCTTGTGCCAGCCCTTTTTGTTGATTTCCAACAATTTCTTAATGATATTGACCAAGGACTTATTAGATGACTCTGCCAATCCATTTCCTTGAGGGTGGTATGCAGTTGAATGTCCCAAGTTAATATTGTACTTGTAACAAAACTCAATCATCCTTTTTGACTTAAACGTTGCTGCATTATCCGTGATTAACTTACTTTGACATCCAAAGCGTGACAAAATATTGGTCTCAAGAAAAGAAATAATTAACTTATCCGTAGCTTGTCGAGTAGGAATTGCTTCAATCCATTTTGTGAAGTAGTCTGTGGCCGTCAATATCCATCGATGTTGTCCTGATGATGCCAGATGAATTTCACCAATGAAATCCAATCCCCACTGCTGAAAAGGTGCACTGACTTCAATTAGTTTGAGAGGCAAAGGCTGGAGCTTCTTCTTTCCTTGAAAAATTTGGCATTGGCCAATAGTAGCCTACCCTTAGAATCTTGTTTTTCGTGGTCTTCCAAAACAAATGACCTCCATAGTCCCCTCTATGAAAGTCTTCCATGACTCTTTGGGCTTCCTCCTCTACCAAACAATTCAATAACATTCCACCAGGGTCTTTCCAAAACAATGCTGAATCGAGAATGCAAAATTTGGCAGCCTTCAATTTCAATGTTCTACTTCTATTTTTTGGCATTCCAGGAGGAAAAGATAAATGCTGAAGTACATATAAAATATCAGCGTACCACGGAGAAGAAAGAAACATTTCAGATACCTGAATGGATGGGTTCTCCTCATCTTCATCAGAGATGGCAGCAATCAAATTTATGTCTAAGATTTGCAGATTTGTTTCAGCCATTAGCTTGGCGAGTCCTTGACCTTTGATCAGCTTGGTGGGTTTAATTTCAACATCATACTCTAACAACGCAGCAATCCACTTACCCCTTCTCCCTTCTGGATCTGCCTGTACTAAAATATCTGTAACTGTTGCGTTAGGAACATAAGCTAGAATATGGGAATGCAATATGTACACATGGAAATCTTTCAAGGCCTTTACAAGCGCAAGCGCTTGCTTCTCAATGATGTTATATTTCAATGCTCCATCTCTAATAATGCGACTGAAAAAAGAAATGGGATTTTCGACACCTTCTCTCTTCTGCATTAGTACAGCTGCCAAAGTGTGCTCAGAAGCAAACGAAAACAAAATAAAGTCTTCAGTGTAGTGGGGGCTGATCAAAATAGGAGCTGAAGAAAGAGCTAACTCCACTAAATTAAATGATTTAACCACCTCTTCGGTCCACTTTACCTGACTATCCTTCTTGAGCATGCTTGTGATCTCCCTAAGATGCTCTGCTAGATTTGGAATGAAGCGACGCAAAAAGTTCAGTTTACCATTGAAGGACTAAAATTCTTTCTTGTTCCGGGGCTGTTCAATTTGCTGAATGGCTTCAACTCGTGCTGGATCAATATGAATGCCATCTTTAGATATGATGTGGCCAAGGAGTTTTCCCTCATCCATGGCAAAAAGACTCTTTTTCTGGTTCAACGAGATGCCATATTTTCTGCACTTTAGGAAAACAATTTTCAAATGATACAAATGTTCCTCATCAGAAGTTGAAAAAACGGTTAAGTCATCAATATAAACAACTAAAAATACATCTTTCTCATTGGCGAAAGCCACGTCCATTGCACACTGAAAGGTAGCTCCTGCATTTTTCAAACCAAACGGCATCTTTGCATAATGAAATGTTCCCCATGGATTGGTGAACGCTATCTTGTCACGGTCATCTTCATGCACTAAAATCTGATTGTAACCTGAATAACCATCGAGTAGTGACATCCTTGATGCTCCAACTATTCGCTGCAATATATGATCCATTTTGGGCAACGGATAATTGTCCTTTAAGGACACCTTATTTAAATTTCTGAAGTCAATACATAAACGGATCTCACCTGTCTTCTTTCTTACGGGCGCCAAGTTTGATATCCAATCTGAAAATCGGATATGCACAATGATTCCTGACTTATACAATCTATTTACCTCTTTCTCAATTGATGGCAGCAACTTTGGATTGATTCTCCTCAACTTTTGACGAAAACGCTTTTGATTTGGCTTAATAGGAATAGTATGCTTAATAATATTTGTATCATATGTTTTAAGATCTAAGTAATCCCATGCAAATACATCAGAAAATAAGGACAACAATTTCATATATTCAGCTTTTACCTTTGGTGACAATGACCTTGATAGCTTAACCAGCTTGGGATTTTCAGTTGTCCCAATGTTTACCTCTTCAACACCCTTTTCAGTTGGTCTCAATGTCGGTTTGCGGGCCACATCATCTTGGTCAAATAGCTCCTCTAAAGGAATCAATCCCTTAGGAATAATGTTGTCCTTAAGTTGCAGCACGTCCATTTGACTTATTTGTATATCGTCAATATCATTATCATTTTCAGTATCTATTGAGGAATCTTTGAACTTACCCTTATTTTGCAGAAACTCATTGATCTCTTCATCATCTTGAAAAACTTGCCAAGAACGCTGATTGTCCGGAACAATGGGACGATGCTTCACATGAATCTCGAATTTGTTGCTAGAATTCATTGGAATTTTTAAATTGCTTGCTGCCTTACCAAGTCCATCAACAACACCATTTTGTATGTGCGGCACACATGTCAAGGTATGGTCTGAAAACAACTTCAAAATATCTAAGACTGCTTTTCGATATGCTCTCATACGAGGATGCTTGGCCTGAAACTCACCTTTAACTTGTTTTATTACCAACTCGGAATCACCATAGACCTCAATCTTCTTTGCTTTCAGTTTTCTAAGAATCTTTAGGCTAGCAATGAGAGCCTCATATTCCGCCTCATTATTTGAACAATCAAATGCTAGTTTATAGGAACACACTCTCACCTTGCTTAGAACTTTGTCTTGAGCGGAAAAAGGAGTTCGAGTCCACACACCAATACTAGCACCATCACTACCTACCGCGCCATCGAAATCCATGGTCCAAAGACCATATTCATCCTACTCCAAGTGCTGAAATTGTACTGCCTCTGATTTTTCTGTTTGCTGCCCCTTTTCTTCAACTGTTTGTTCTATGATAGCTTGCTTTTCTCCTCTTTCCTTTTGTAGAACTTCTCTGAAATTTTCATTGGTCTCTGGTATATCTTCCGCTTGAACTAACTGACTATCTAGATCATTAAAACTATCAGCAAATAAAAAAAATGACTCCAAATCTATATGTACATAATTTATAGGATGATTGATCGGCTTCTCTTTACTAGTTATCATATATTTCATATTTTTCTCTCGATATAGCTTTCTCATTTGACCGAAGACTGGAATTGTGGCATAAGAAAAGTCTAACTGTAGAGTACCCTTCAACTTAGCTCCCCAAGATCTCGAAAGTAGCATACCAAAACGTGGAGGAATGTCTGCCACAACCACATCCATCAAGACATTTTTCGCTAGGATTTGGTCTAAGCTAACAACCAAATCTTTGATGAGCCCGATACATCTTACACGGCTGGAATCAAATGAGTATAAATCATGATATTTCCTTGTTATGTCTAACCCCAACTTCTCCATGATCACCTTTGGCATCAAATTGTGTAAAGCACTCGAATCGAACATGGCATTATGCAAGACATATTCATGCAATCTCAAACTGATATAAAAGGGAGGAACATCACTATCAGGGGACTGACCATCCAACGCTGGCCCAAATATCAATTCGGGCTGATCATCTTCAACGTTCACTGTGTCAAGCATGGGATCAAAGTTTAGAATTTTGGAGACTTGACCTCGGTAGCTGTTGTTTTTCATGATTTCAGTCAAAGGAATAGATATTTTTAATTTGGAAATTTCATTTTCCAAACTAAATGCTGAAACTTTTTCGACTTCTTTGGCCAGAATTTCTCTCCTATATTTAATTATAGCTGCCTGATTTGTCTTTTCTTCTATTGATATCTTGCTAGTTGTAGGATCGATTGTCTCCTTTCCTTTCTTCGGTGGTATCGGTGAATCCATCTTTGGTGTTGTAGCTTCCTTTCTTTTCTGAATGGGATTGATAGGCACATCTCGGTTCCTCAATGAATACTGTTTTTGTTGAGTGGACAAGGCATTCAAATATCCTCTTTGGTAATCATCTAAATCTGCATCATTAGCCAAGATAAAATCTTTGCCTTGCTGGGCACCTGAACTTTCTCCATACTCATCTTCTTCGGTGATGTAAATGGGCAGATCATCAAGAGTAAAGAAGTGATTTTGGTCCCCTGCTACATCAGCATCTTCATTTGAATCTTGAGTTACAAAATTCTGCAAAAGAGGAGTTTTGATTGGTTGCTGGGCTGTCGGCTCTTGTACTCTTGGTTCACGCTGCTTGATTCTGTACTGAGGTTGTTGCTGGCCACGGTAATTTGGATTACAAATCTGCGGTTCTGTTTTATCAAGGTTCAGTCTTTTGAACATCTCATGAAGCTAAGGTGGTTCTGATGATGTAGATTCTTCCTTTATAGTCACTCTTTTCTCTGCCTTCAAGCGTGCTCTCTTGTCGTTCAGATTTGCCTCAACATTAACAACAATCTTCTGCATATCTTCTAAAGTAGGCGGATCTCTATCCTGTAATGAATAAGCCATCTCCGGATCAAAGCCATCTGGGAATTTGAGAAGAGCTGATTTTCTAGATGGTCTTAAATCATTAGGGATAGCATTATAAACTATATTGAACCTGATAATGTAGTCTTGGATAGACTCACCATGATTGCGTTTGATATTATTGTACTCGGCATTGATCTAAAGTGGATCCTTTCTAAGTTCCCAACGATCAAGAAACTGCTTCTGAAGTTCAGCCAACGTAGGTATACTTCTAGCTCCCAAGCCTCTGAACCATTTTCTTACCTCTCCTCCGAATGTTTGCACAAACAATCGCATAGTTACATCCTCATCATCAATCTCATATAAATCATAAAAAGTTGCCATTTTTTCTATGTGCTATTGAGCGGACACACTTTGAGGAGTGCCATCAAATAAAGGAATTTTACTCTGATAATTCGTGGGCATATCATACAATTGTTGAGGTAAAGCAAGAGGTGCAAAGCGAGTAGCCATTGCTCTAGGTGGATTTACTCTCGGTGTTGTTGGCGGAGTGGATGCTGCTACTGTATGAGGAGTATGCAGAGGTGTATGCGGAGGTGAAGCAATGCGGGATGAAGAAGGGGAATTAGTTGTAGATTCGGAGTAAGTAATTATAGGCTACAAAGGAATGGTAGGAATGAAAGGCGGTTCAGTAGGAACTCTAGAGGTAGATGCCGTGACGGTGGATCCAATGTTTGTAGATATGGCTTCTAAGAACTCATAAAGATTGGCTGCTTGGATGGTGGTCTGAAGGTGCCTCAAGATAAAATTGTCAATTAATTTATTATGCCTTTCAAATTCAAGAGCTGCAGCAAAGTCAGGATTAGGAACAATAGAATCGAGAGCGTTTTCGGACTTGGTTTTGAACAATGACAATTCAAACCTTGCGTCGAAAGGAAGTTCTTCAAGGTATTCAAAAAGTGTAGGACATGAATGAGATTTAACCAAGGGAGTCGTCGAGCTTTCTTGAGGGAGGATTTTTCGAATCAAATTTGGATTTTCATAAATAGGACGTGGATTCGGATCTGGATTAGCTCTTGTATGTCTTTTTGAAGCTAGTGTATTTATCAAGAGATCAAAATAATGAAAGTAATTCAGCCAAACGTTTGCTAGACTTAATCATCCAAAGTTCTAGAACGATCAAAGGTACTGGGGTGATCTGCAAATCAAAGTTTCGCAAGCTAACCGGAGATAGACTGAAGCAGCATTTATCTACTTTTGCTTATGCATAGTAAGAGCGTTTCGAAAGCTACCTGGCATGACTTCAGACTCCGTCTAAGAATTGTGAAACAAACTCATCAACAAGAAAACCATTTAAGATTTCTTCCCCAGTATGGTCGCCACTATGTTAGCGCTCAAATCTGCCTTAGGCTGAAATAAGGCAAGACTCAAGGCCACATCAAACCATGCTCAGCCTCGTAGCTAGCCCTACGAGGATAGGAGAGGGATCTCTCCGGGTCAAACTCGGCAAAAGGTAATCGAAAAGGCATGAGATGACCGAATTGATGACTGATCTTAGGCTAGGTATTAAGTACGAAAAGTTTGGGATTGATTTTTTTTATGATTTTGTTGAAATCAAGGGAAAGGCAATTTTGGGTGCAGGGATGAGGCACAGTTTTTGCAGAGGTCCACTTGGGGCAAGATAGGCAATTGTTTTGATGCCTTAAAGCAAGTGAGATGGATAGATTAGACCGGTGAGAGGCTAAGGAGAGCAAGGGGTCTCAAGGATTCTCCTTAAACTGAAGAAAACATAGAATATTAAACAAATTTAAAGGCAGAGCATAACAATTTCATGGATTCTACCTTAACACTTCATTTGCTTAATAAGATAAGATTAAATAGAGATAATGATGCACATACACAACTTACAAGTACTGAAAGAAACACACCATCAAGACATAAAGCCACATGGATCCCAAATAGTGCTGTAAAACCCTGGTCTTTCCTTTGACAAAAATGCTGGTAAAATATGTACAATATAGTCTCAAACTATACCAAGAGTCCAACCTCTGCTACTGAATTAAAATTTACATATATAGACCAAGCTATCCTCATTCACTAACCTCTAGGGGTTGAGCTCCTCCTTCTAGGAGCAGTTTGAACAAATTCTAAACATGGAGCTAGAATCTAGATGACCAAACAACCTGCCTCTAAAAAGAAGGAAATTGATTCATTACATTGATTTCTTGCTAATTTGTGAATGAATCCTCTAGAAGATGGTAGATATGTGCCATTTTACCTTACATACATCAAATTACATCATATTGGGTGAAAAATTACATCAAAGAGTGAATCTGGTATAAACTAGCTGAATTCCTGAGCTGAAGGTGAAAATCTGGGCCAAAAACGGTTTGCATAGCACCCCTTTGAGCCTGGTTTTGAGGCACTTCCTGACATCCAAAGTGATCTCATGATAGCTCGTTGGAAAGCCCCGGATGTCTACTTGAAAACCCAAGTGGAATTTTCCAATGTTAAGTTAATTTTCCCCCTCAAAACTGAATTCTCCCAGAGGTACTACCTATAGTTGGAAAAGGTGGCAGCAAGGTGGTTTTCATGATGTTTTTGGACATTTTGACCATCCATAACTTGATGGAATGCCTTGGCAGTGGCTGTAAAAGTGTATTTCTTGATGAAAAATCTAAAACTACAAGCCATTTGTCAATTGGACCTCCCAATCTTCAGGGTAGTGCACTGCGCGCTACACATAGAACACAAAAACCTGTTACTTAAGCCAAAATTTTTGAAATGACAATTTTTTCTCCAAATGTGCCCAAAATTGGAATGAAGACCCTCCATCATGTATCATGCTTAACGAGTGAAGCCTCAGCCAAAACGTGAAGCGGATCAGGCCTTTTGTGTCGTTTTTGTACTTTTCTCAAACGCCTTTTGAGGACCTTTATTCTTGCTTTGCAAACATGCATGCGAGCCCAATAGTGAGTCTTCATGTGACGAAGCATGTCCTTGTTCCTATTTTCCTTCACCAAAAACTTCTCCAGATGAGTGTTGACCCAGATGAGCATTGATTCCCTATCAATAGGTGTCAAATCACCGAGTCTCCTTCGGGCCAATTCCCGGTCTTCGCGGATCTTCCGCAGCTCATAAAGTTCATGCTCATCTTCCAACTACTTGTTGCGCTGCTCTAGGTAGTTGATCACTCATTTGGCCATCTGAAATTTCTTTTGCAGTGACTCATTCTTGACCCTTTGTTCTCAGATGATCTCCTTTAGCTCGGAGCTAGGAGAGCTAGCATCAACATCAATGATATCGGTGTCTTGGCCTCCTGAAGGACCCTCATCAACCATGGGTCTCTTGCCCCTGTCCTGACTCTGTACCTGTGTTGTAGATGGAAGCGAGACCCCTTCCACATGATGTGGAGATAATACTCGCTCTAGTGATGGTGTCAACGAGACCCCTTCCACCCTGGGTGGAGATAGTACTCGTCGTGCGGCTGCAAATAAGGCCCTGTGGCCTTTCTGATATGTCACATATGCAGGAGCATCAACATGATCGGTCTCGGGAATGTCAAGCTGCTGTGAAGGCCCTCCCTCATCATGAACCAACTCTGGTGGTGGCTGAGGCGCTGTGAAAAGGTCACGAGCAATAAAATCCTCCCATGTAATGCCCTGCTGTGTCAGCTGATGAATCACCACAATTTTGATTAATGCATAATGGTATATGCTCCTATGCTACTGTACTGGGCTCTTCTTTTGCACTAAAGGCACCATCCTCTCTATGTTGCGAAACATAAAATATGGGATGTTCATCAGGCACACCCTTGTAAAATGCATCAATAAACGGACATGATATGCATAAAGACGTGAGAATCTGCCCTCACAATTGAAATATCGGATGATAAGTTTCATCAAAGGTGCAAACCGATCATTCAGGTAGTGGAAAGGAAAAACTCTACTCAAGTGCCTTATATACCCTGGTTTAATATATGGCTCATAATATGATTTCTCTAGCTGCTGACGCTTATTCCATTGCTCCCCGATATTCGGAATTCCTGTGGCCTCTACAATGGTTTCTGGTGACAAAATGAAATTAACTCCAGCAAGGTTCACATGGCCATCGTGTAAATGGAGAACAAACAAGCGAGCTAATTCACGATGATGCTGAAACTGTGAAATTAGCTCACAAAAATGTTAGCATGATTGGTGGCGAAAGCAATCCATGGCAAGTGGGCAAGCTTGCAATTGTACCATAGAAGTGGGTTCTTCTCTGAGATGTTTACCACCTTTGCCACCTTTACGAGGTCTTTGTGGCACATTTCCCTTTATGGTGGAATCACTTTCATTTTCTTGCTCATAAGATGACTCTGTATCTGACATGGTTTTGAGAACAAAATAGGTGCAATAGGAGGACTGAAATGTGTATGCTGTAGGTGTGAAGAAATCTCAATTTCAATGTATCCTCAAAAAACCATTTGAAGCATCATAAACATTCTTCCATAATAGGTATTTTGTTTGGTATATTTGGGCATAAAAACAATCACAAAGATGTTGTGGTATGAAGTGCTGCTGTCTCAAATGTCTTTTGATGTTTTTAATACCCGATACAAAGTCTCAACAAGGGCCTAGGGTTTGATTTATTTTCTTAAACCCAACATCACTTGCATTTCTTTCAAACACACATTAAACACCATTCAACTTGATGCTTGAGTCAAAGGAGACACCTACTTTTAGTTGTCGGGGTGATTTGATGAGTTAAAGGCACAAAACATAGTGCTGGAATGGATGCGTAGCGCACCTCCCTGTGCATAGCGCCCGTGTTAATTTGCACAGGATATGCGCGCCCAATGCGTAGCGCACCGCCCAGTGCGTAGTGCACCAATCCTATGCATAGCGTGCACTTCCACTCTGCCTCTAGGGTTTGAAACTCGGTTTTTCACCCTCCACTCTTGACAAATGCTTCTTGCTTGGATATGTGGTGAAGTAAAAGACTTGTTTCACTTTATATACACCCACAAAATATCTCATTTGAATAAATTAACTTCAAAACCCACTTTATAAAGTTTGGGCACTTTCACTTTTGGTCTATTAATACAATGATGCTTTTTGATTTCCTTTTGCTTTTCTGAGGTTTGGACTGAAGCTCTTTCTTGATTTTTTGTTTGCAGGGATAACTATAACATACTTTGGCAAAGGAGACCAAGGTTGCACTTGAACATTTGAAGGATTGAAAATTTTGACAATTTCTTACAAAAATGAGAAGGCGACTTATCTTCAAAACAGAGTTTTGAAGAGAAGTCCTAATTCAACTGTACAATAATGAAAATTATTGAAATGATGATTGATCAAAGACATCCCTCTAGCCTGCTGGTCTCCTAATACTTTGCAAGACAAAAGTGGCTCAACCCTAGACCTAAGACCTCAAAAATTAAAACATGATTGTGTATGACCTCGGAAAACTTTATTTTAATGAATAAACCTGAACCAGTAGTGCCAAGCACGAGGGGAATGAGTGACACACTACCACTCCATCAGAGTTATGGAATGCCTAACGAAATGCAACTGATCAAACGGATGAGATACCTAAAACATGAAATTCAAAAAAGAGCTTTTGATCTTTGATGGAGGGATAACTAGACGGACTCTAACACAGGGGATAACTGGTCAAGGGTACAATTTTGTTTTTCAATGTTCCTTGGTTGTTCCCTACCTTCAGTAAACACTCTCATGCTTCCAAAAACCCTTGCTACTTCCTCCTCATAGTCTTGCAATGGAGGGTCTTGTGGACTAAGAGGAGGTGTGTGTGGGATGGTTCGGCTTCCTCTACTTCGATTGGGATGCACCACTGGGCTTTTACTCGCACAGAGTGCCTACACTTAGCTGATTCTAGGGGTGTAAAGGGGCTCTTTCACTTTAATATTTTCTTTGGGTCTATGGTTCTTAGCCCTTGCTACTCTGTTTCCTCATTTTTTGGGGGCAGAGCCAAGGTAGAATTTATGATACTGTCCCATGTTAATTTTTGTTGTGCCAATCTATTTTTGATAATTAACTTAATTAACCCATGAGGGCTGACTACTCTATGTGGTTACTTGGTTGTCCTTACATGTTGGGCAACATCGTGTAATAGGGAATTTAGATAAAATGGTAAATTCACTGAAAGTATTTGCTTTATAATGGCTAGAAGTTTCAGTTGTCAGGGCTTTACTATATCATGTTAGTCGTCACAGGTGATATATCTTCAGACGATGACCTCCAACTCTTGCCACAGTTGTTGCAAAGCTGAAGGATGAATTCCTTTCCCTGTTCGTACCAGTCGGTCACCCAAGTTCTGGAATGCTTCAATTGCACTGTACAAAAGGATGCATTTTTTTGCCCATTTCGCCCCTTCTATCGGAAGTCGGGTGGCTTTGGCCATGACTTCTTCAGAAACCATCATGCTTATGCCTTTGACCACTGTACTATCATTCTACATATTTTGCATAAATTCCAGCGTTAGCTCTTCATGGAATCCTTGTAATCTATTTAAATACTGCAGCCAACCAGCATGTTCAAGGATTTTGCGAGATTGATCTGACACCATTAGTACTAGAGTTTCACTCTGGATTTCTCTTCCACCCATAGCTGCTACACTTGAGGCTGGTTCTTCTGTATACAGTTGTGTCTTACCCATGTAATGAAACACATTAGAAATGTATATTGTTAGAGTCGGTCTTGTCAGTCCTCCATCAGAGATCAAAACTCTTTCTGCATTTCATTTTTAGGTATCTCGCTCCATTCACTCAGCTGCATACTGCTAGAGGCATGCCATAATCTGACAGAAGGGTCTTGTCAGTTCATTCCCCTCATTTCTTGTACCTGCCGGCTTAGGTATTTTCATCAAAGTTATTAAAATCCATGACAGTCAATGTTTGATCTTTTAGTGGACAAGATCCATTTCAGTCATTAGGTCTAGGGTTCGTAAATTGTTGTTCTCAAAGTGCTTCAATAATACTTGCAGGCCAAAGGAAGGCTCAATAATTCACTCAACTGATGTTTCTAAGCAAGAAAAGATGAATTTTGGAAAACTGAGAGAGGTTTTTTTCCACAATAAGCCAAGGAAGAAAAACCTCCTTCACTTTTTACACAAGTGTCATGGTTTTAGAGAAATGTCAAAAATACAATTGTCTCGGGAGAATTGATGCACCTCTAAAGTGACCTTGGGGAAATCAATTTTTCTCCTCACTTGGTTAGCCAAATGACTTTCTTGATGAGTTATCATGAGCTCAATTTGGAGTTGAGGAACACCTTCAAAAGTTGACTGCAACAGCACTCTACCTTGAGGCAGCCTCATTGGGCACATTTTGACCAGTCTTGGGGGATTTGATCTTTTATAGGGCCAATGAACTCCAAATTGAAAAATTTTAGTTGATTTAGAAATTAGACTCAAAGACCTTTCCAACGTGCTATCGTGCACCCAATTTGAACACTAGGAAGGCCTCCAAACGTCTCCTGCAAAAAGCGATATGCATAGGCTCTATACGCCGCGCACTGGCACGACGCTTATGATGGGGAGCTCCAAATCAAGAAAGGTTTGTATTTTTGGATTCAGCATGTAAAATCATGACTGTTGGTGCATCGCCAAGAAATTTGGAGCATTTTTGGGGCATTTTTTGTCATTTGACAAATTTTTGTGCACAAACAGGGTTTTTCTCCCTGTGTGGCGCGACACTTATGATGGGGAGCTCCAAATCAATAAAGGTTTGCATTTTTGGATTTAGCATGAAAAATCATGACTGTTGGTGCATGGAAAAGAAGTTTGGGCAAGTTTTGAGTACCCAGGAGGTAAACAACACTCAAAAAATGACCTCTCTACACCTATTTTGACACACAGGAAGCAGTCTTGGGAGAGTGAGGTTGTGGAGGGGCAAATGAGCACCTAATTTAGAAATTCCACTTGGGTTGGAACGTAGAAAGGCAGGGCTTTCAAAAAAGTACAATTGGGTACAATTTTGACTTCGCAAAGTACCTCAAAATTGCCTTCAAAGTGGCACGACGCATATAGTTTTGGGCGCGACGCTCAGAGACCTAGAGGCCAAAATCACTCCCGCTCCTCGACATTTCGATTCGCGACTTTATCCAAGTGGGCCCGCTCATTTAGACTACACTTTTCTCGGCACCTAAGGCAAAGTTTAAAAAGTATTTTCACTAAAGGGTGGCTTCTATCCAAGTGGCAAAGGAAGGCGAGCAGTCACCCAAGAAATTTGTCATTTTTGTAACGCTAGACCTGTCACTAATGGTTGGCTTTCCATTTCTAGTTTGTAATGATTTGAAAAACTCCCCAACTTTGGGTCATTCCATTTCCCAATGGAAAATTCTATTTATTGCATGTAAAACCATTTGCAAAGGGTGGGTTGTAATTTCTAGGAGACTGTGGGAGAGAAACTCAGTTGCTCATTATATATTTTGACAGAGAATTAATGAAAGCCAATAGCTCTGGTTCATGAGATTCATGTGGTGTGTGTAGAAAATATATTCTCTTTCTATTTCATATGTATTTCGTTATGTTTCACAGTTCATTCATATTCATTTCCAGTGAAATTTTCTAAGTAAGATAAGGTAGAATTCATGTTTATTTCTCTGCCTGTGGGAAAGTTTCATGTTCTGTGTTCTTCTTCTGTTGAAAAGGATTCATATATTTATGCCCTTTTCACCCTACTCAACAATCTTTCCGTTTTGCATTATTTCAAATTTAATTGCTAGACTTTCCGCTTGTCTTGCCTCACGAAGTAATTTGTGTCTTTGTGTTAAATTCTCTGCTCATGCTATTCGGTGGTCCCATACATCCCAGAAACTCAGTCATTTATCAAAATTTGCCTCTTGTTTCCATATTTATTTACCTAGCCTAAAATCAATATTTCACTGTAAGTCATCTTAGACCATATATTTTATTTATTTATTGAGTGTGACTTGGAGAGAGCCCTCTCCTGTTCTAGTAGGGCTAGCTACCAGACTGAGCGTGGTTTGTGATTACCCTGAACTTTGCCTTCCTTCAGCCTAAGGCAGATTTAGGTGCTAACATAGTGGTGACCATACTGGGAAAAAATGGTTTTCTTGAAGATTGTTTTGCCCTAGTACATCTGTCAAGCTGAGATCTGATGGTTGACGGTGAACAACGATCAGACATAAGAATACAGTTGAAATCATTCACCTAGCGACTCTTTTCTCTGAAGAATCCAGCAACCAATGCTTCATGGTGACTCCACTGCAGAGAGATCAGTAGCTTTGAGATTTTCAAAATGGAGTGAGTTGCAAGAAGATACGCTCCCATGAGCCGAGATCACATTCCAGATTTTCCAAATAAAATTCCGAAGGTAGATTGGTCAAGGAATCTGCCTATGTTTGAAGATGATGGTAAGAAGGACAATGATTTACATCTAGTTCGATTTCACATGCATATTTGCAAGTTGAAGGTTGATTTTCCTGAAGATTTCTTAATGAAGATATTCCTGGCCACTCTACAAGGTGAAGCCCAATCTTGGTATGAAAGTTTGCCGCCTACTTGTATTTATTGTTTAAAGGATTTTCATGCCATCTTCTTGGAGAAGTATGAAGACTCTTATCCAGCATTAAATTTAGTTCATGACTGTTGCAAATACATTGATGGTTTTATTGAAAGCCTTGAAAAATATTATGAAGATGATAATTTCATGGATGAAGAGATCATGGAAGCCATGTGGGAAACCCATTTCAGCAGCATGAAGATGATCAGGAAAATTTGCAGCATGATCAAGGTTTTAGTACGGTGGAAGATGAAGGCATTTTGCCTCTTGATAGTCTACATGAATTACATGAAATGGATCAGAAGTATGAGGAAAATTTTATACTCCTTCACTTGAAATCAATGAAGAAAATCCATGTTTGAGTAGAAGAAAACAAAAAATATTATCTCCTCTGTCTGAAGATGAGATAGATCAACTCTTGAACAGTCATGTTCTAGCTCAAGTTAACGCAGATCTGCAGTGTGCACATGGTCAAGAAGGTGATGGTAGAACTTCTTCCTTTTCTGAAAACGATGACAGTCCTGTAAGCAGCTTTATAGATCAACAAACTGAAGATTTCCATATGGTTGGAAATGATGAAAGAAGAAGTTTTATTTTAGATCTGGTGGAAATAAAAGATGATATGCATGAAAATGATGTTCCAATCTCAGATAATGGGGATGATAAATCAGATCGAGAGATAGATGGTGATGAGGAAAAAGAGAGTTGCATGGTTGAGGCTGCCTCAAATGGAGAAAATAGAGTTACAGACCTAACTGACCTTATCTTACCAGAACTAGATCTTCATGAGGAGATAGCTCATTCCCTCTATGAACAACAAGATGAGATCTTTGTTCAAGTAAGTGAAAAAGCTCTGGGTGAATTGATGGTAGATGATATAAATGATTGTGTTGGGTTTCAAGAATCATTTGAGGTTTATTTCCTCATGATTGATGAATGCAAAGATAATCTGGTTGTCATATCATATGAAGATGACCTACCATATATTCAGACTTTAGAAGATCAGACCATTCAGGGTTCCCTTTCAGATTCCTCTTCATATGTCTCATGTTTTGAAATGTTCTTTGAAGAGGAAATCTTCTCACCTATTTGTTCAGAATTTTTTGAAGACTAGGAGCATACTCTTATTTATGAAGAAAGACCAGAATCAAGAGAAAAAGAGACCTTGTTTTTTCAGCAGGAGGAAAGACTTCATGTTTTTCATGATCCAATGGCAGATTTGTTGCAGTCAGCAGTGAAGGTGATTATTGCAGTATTCAGTGATGAAGGAGATCATGGTCAATTATGTTTTTGGATGCCCAGTTACTAGTATCTGTTGTTGACCAGAAGATCTGATCAGGAGAATCAATCAAGTAGACATCTAATTGATTGGTTACATTGGAAGACACATTACACATGATTGTACATATTGCATTAGTACTCAGGTGGTTGTCATCATGATTTGAAACCCTCGAATCTTAATGGACTACTGCCATTGAAGCAAGTTCTGTAAGTTCTTGTTTTAGTTAAGTCAGTCATGAGTCATTTCCTTTTGCATTGAGTCATTTTTTTTTCAGTCATGTTGGTTCCATAATTAAGTCGGTATGAGTCAGGTTTCAGTCAATAAATGGGTCAGAGTCTTGTGTGGATTTTCGAAATAATGACTCCATAGCCCAATGGAAAAAAGGCACTGTCTAGCTCTTCCAGAGATCTGCTGTTCTTGGCACCTCCAAGGAGCTACCATCCCCCATTGGAGCCAATGTTAGAGTCGGTGTTGTCAGTCCTCTGTCAAAGATCGAAACTCTTTCTGCATTTCATTTTTAGGTGTCTCGCTCCATTCACTCAGCTGCATTCCGTTAGAGGCATGCCATAATCTGACAGAAGGGTCTTGTTAGTTCATTCCCCTCATGTCTTGTACCTGATGGCTTAGGTATTTTCATCAAAGTTATTAAAATCCATGACAATCAATGTTTGATATTTTAATGGACAAGACTGATTTCAGTTATTAGGTCTAGGGTTCGCAAATTATTTCTCTCAAAGTGCTTCAATAATACTTGCAGGCTAGAGGAAGGCTCAATAATTCACTCAAATGATGTTTCTGAGCAAGAAAAGATGCATTTTGGAAAACTGAGAGAGGTTTTTGTCCACAATAGGCCAATAAAGAAAAATGTCTTTCACGTTTTACACAAGTTTCATGGTTTTAGAGACATGTCAAAAATACAATTGCCTCGGGAGAATTGATGCACCTCTAAAGTGACCTTGGGGAAATCACGTTTTCTCCTAGCTTGGTTAGAAAAATGACTTTCTCTTTGAGTAAAATGATAACTAGACACAAATATCTTTCCAATTAGTTATCATGAGCTCAATTTGGAGTTGAGGAACACCTTCAAAAGTTGACTGCAATAGCACTCTGCCTTGAGGCAGCCTCATTGGGCACATTTTGACCAGTCTTGGGAGATTTGACTTTTGATAGGGTAAATGAAATAAAAATTGTAACATTATAGTTGATTTGGAAATTAGTCTCAAATACCTTTCCAACGAGCTATCTTGCACCCAATTTGGACACTGGGAAGGCCTCTAAACATCTCCTGTAAAACGCGTTATGCAGAGTCTCTATGCGCCGCACACTAGCGCGACGCTTATGATGGGGAGCTCCAAATCAAGAAAGGTTTGAATTTTTGGATTTATCATGAAAAATCATTACTTCTGGTGGATGGTAAAGAAATTTGGAGAATTTTCGGGGCATTTTTGGTCATTTGACACATTTTTGTGCACAAACAGGGTTTTTCTCCCTGTGCGCCACGCCACTGGCGCGACGCTTATGATGGGGAGCTCCAAATCAAGAAAAGTTTGCATTTTTGGATTCATCATGAAATATAATTACTTCTGGTGCATGGACAAGAAGTTTGGCCAAGTTTTGAGTCCCAGGAGGTAAAAATCACTCAAAAAAGGACCTCTCTGCCCCTATTTTGACACAAGGGAAGCAGTCTTGGGAGATTGAGGTTGTGGAGGGGAAAATGAGCACCAAATTTAGAAATTCTACTTGGGTTGGAAATTATACAGGCAAGGCTTTCTAACAAGCACACTTGGGCATAATTTGGACTTCGGAAAGTCCCTCAACATCACCTCCAAAGTGGTGCGACGCATATAGTTTTGGGCGCGGCGCACAGAGACCCAAAAGCCAAAATCTCTTCCGCTCCGCAACATTTCGATTCGCGAATTTCTCCAAGTGGGATTTCTCCTTTACACTACACTTTTATCGGCACCTAAGGAAAAGTTTAAAAAGTATTTTCACTAAAGGGTGGCTTCTATCCAAGTGGCAAAGGAAGGCGAGCAGTCACCCAAGCAATTTGTCATTTTTGTAACGCTGCACCTGTCACTAATGGTTGGCTTTCCATTTCCAATTTGTAATGATTTGAAAAACTCCCCAACTTTGGCTCATTCTATTTCCCAATGGTAAATTCTATTTATTTCATGTAAAACCATTTGCAAAGTGTGGGTTGTAATTTTTGGGAGACTGTGGGAGAGAAACTCAATTGCTCATTGTATATTTTGACAGAGAATTAATGAAAGGTGGCAGCTCCGGTTCATGATATTCATGTGGTGTGAGTGTTGTAAATGTATTCTCTTTCTATTTCATATGTATTTCGTTATGTTTCACAGTTCATTCATATTCATTTCTAGTGAAATTTTCTAAGGAAGATAAGGTAGAATTCATGTTTATTGCTCTGCCTGTGGGAAAGTTTCATGTTCTGTATTCTTCTTTTGTTGAAAATGATTCATATATTTATGCCCTTTTCACCCTCCTAAACAATATTTCCATTTCTCATTATTTCAAATTTAATTGCTAAACTTTCCGCCTATCTTGCCTCATGAAGTAATCTATGCCTTTGTGTTAAATTCTCTGCTCATGCTGTTCGGTGGTCCCATACATCCCAGAAACTCAGCCATTTATCAAAATTTGCCTCTTGTTTACATATTTATTTACCTAGCCTAAAATCAATATTTCACTTTAAGTCATCTCAGACCATATAGTTTATTTATTTACTGAGTGTGACCCAGAGAGAGCCCTCTCCTATTCTAGTACGGCTAGCTACCAGACTGAGCGTGGTTTGTGGTTACCCTGAACTTTTCCTTCCTTCAGCCTAAGGCAGATTTAGGTGCTAACATATATTACAAAAATTATCAAGGAAATGATGTTGCTTGGATAATTATTATCATTTTTAGTTAAGTCGTTCATCCTATCAGCCATACTTAATGCAGAATCGTAGTTCACATGCCTGCCATAATGGTTTCCATTCTTCGACCAATCAAAATTTTCTGCTAATTATTACATGTTCATGCTTATCATGCAGTTCTTACTCCAGAGGTAATCTGAATGCTTGTCACATAGTTATCCATAACTAGAATACATGTTGTCCATACATAGGCCATCCCCCATCTGATGAGAAAATGGCATCCACGTCCTTTCAGCACATGGAATAAAAGAAAATAGACTAATGCGAAATAAATGTGAGCAACCAATCTAAAAAACACAACACACAAATCAGTAAGGCATTTAAGCAATATCCATCATCAAACGTGAATTGGCTAAATCAAATAAAGAAAACAATTTTAAGTCATTATGTCAAAGATCTTTACCATGAGCGGAATTAATCACATCAGCATAATCGATGGTTTATGTTTAATGAATGTCATTTAATGCTCGAATGTATGAAACATAATAAATGTAAATTAAAGTCACCATGTTATTCGACTTGTAAAAGTGCTACCAAATGGGAATTTTAATTAGAAATAAAGTCATAGGTGATAAGAGGTAGATGCCATATGGAAATATAAGATGATACTCCAATACTACAAGCAGAGCCACTGCTGCCAGTAAGCAATCAAAGCCTCGGCAAGGTTGCTTTTTACCCCTCCCAAATGAGCCAGAGTCCTTCTTACAATTAACTGTTCTTTCTTTTGTCACAAAGAGACCACTATACTAGCATGGTGACCAGATAATCATAGTGCCACTCACCAGGGTGTAACAAAAATGATCAGGTTGGCTCGTGATGAGACCCCCTATTCTTTGAACACATTAATTATCAAGAAGGTCATTGCATTGGTTTGGTAGCCAAATTGGAATGTCACCTGTTATGTCCTTATGATCATGGTAATTTGGCTCGTGATGAGACCCCCTATCCTCTTTGGACAATGTTAAGCATTTTTCTATTTTATTTTTCTTTTGGAAACTTTCTTGTAGAAAAAGGGAGGCTCATTTGCTCCTTAAGAGTCAGAGATGGTGTAAGAAGTAAGAAGATGCCAATGGAAGTGTTATACTCTTATCCATTTAACATTATATCAATGAGTTTTATCAATTTGGAAGTACAAACACAAGCCAACATGGATTGAAAATAATGAATCATTTCATGATGTGTCCAAAAGACAAGATGTCCAAATAGCCATTGTAAAGATACACCATATTAGATTATGGATAAAGATAACCAACAAAAGGCTTTTAGAGTTCATAATGATATTGTTATTACCATTTTTATTTAGAAGAGACATGACTCAATGCAAATGGTGCTTATTTGCAATACAAAAGAATAAGAAAATTGCATAATGATTAAGAGAAAAATGAGAAAAAATTTAACTCTTAAAAGGTGTGGTGCAATTGATTGAATGACAATCATTCAATCCTTTGAACAACAAAATCAAAATAGAAAATAAAAGTTAATGTTCAATTTATTGAATGGCAATCATTCAATTGTTTTCATAGTGAAATCAATAAAAAAAATTGTTGTTCAATAAATTGAACGACAGTCATTCAGTTGTTCAAACATCGAAATCAAAATAAAAACAAAATGTGTTATTCAATCAATTGAATGACAGGCGTTCAATGGTTTTAACAACAAAAAACAACAAGGAAAGTATGTTGTTCAATCAATTGAATGACAATCATTCAATTTCTTGGGTAGCAAAAATAAATAAGAAAAAAATGTGTTGTTCAATCAATTGAATGACAGTCATTCAATTGTTCGAATGACAAAATCAAAATAAAAACAAAATGTGTTGTTCAATAAATTGAACGATAGTCGTTCAATAGTTTGAAAAATGAAAACAAATAATAAAAAATGAGTTGTTCAATCAATTGAATGGAAGTTGTTCAATAGTTTGAACAACAAAAACAAATAAGAAAAAAATTATGTTGTTCAATCAATTAAATGGAAACCGTTCAATAGTTTGACTAGTGAAAACAAATAAGAAAAAATAGCATTGTTCGATCAATTGAATCACATCCATTCAATAGTTTGAACAGTGAAAACAAATGAAAGAAAAATGTGTTTTTCAATAAATTGAACGACAAATGTTCACTTGTTTGAACATCGAAAAACAAAAAGGAACATTTGTTGTTCAATCAATTGAATGACAAACGTTTAATTCTTTGAACAGGGAAAAACAAAAAATGAAAATGTGATGTTCAATCAATTGAATGATAAATGTTCAATTGTTTGAACAACGAAAAACAAAAAAGGAAAATGTGTTGTTCAATCAATTGAACGGAAAATGTTCAATTGTTTGAAAAATGAAAAAGAAAAAGAAAAATGTGTTGTTCAATCAATTGAATGGAAAACGTTCAATAGTTTGAACAATAAATTTCAAAAAGAAAAATGTGTTGTTCAATCAATTGAATGGCAAAAATTCAATTGTTTGAATAGAAAGAAACAAAAAAAAAGGAAAATGTGTTGTTCAATCAATTGAACGGAAAACATTAAATTGTTTGAACAATTAGAAACAAAAAAGGAAAATGTGATGTTCAATCAATTGAATGGAAAAAGTTCAATAGTTTGAACAACGAATTTCAAAAATAAAAATGTGTTGTTCAATCAATTGAACAGCAAACGTTCAATTGTTTGAACAGTAAAAAACAAGAAAACAAAAATGTGTTGTTCAATCAATTTAACAACAAACATTCAATTGTTTGAACAACGAAAAACAAAAAGAAAAATGTGTTGTTCAATCAATTGGATGACAAATATTCTATTGTTTGAACAGAGAAGTGGGACAAAAGAAAGTTGTGTTGTTCAATCAATTGAATGGAAAACTTTCAATTGTTTGAACATTGAATTACAAAAGAGGAAAAAATTTTCTTGTTCAATCAATTGAATGACAAATGTTCAATTGTTTGAATAGAAAAAACAAAGAAGGGAAAAATGAGACTTAAAAAAAAACTCATATTTACATAGTGATGCCTACAAAGGTATGTACATTATTTACAATTTTTCAAGAAATTTCAATTTTTTAAAGAAAAAGCTGTTGGGTTCTCATTCCCTGCAGCTAGAATTTGCATGGAGGGGTCCTCACGTACCTGCTCGCAGAAAGAATCCTTGGTAAGCTTTGATGATAGAGGTGCACTGGATGATTATTTACCTTAAAGGAATGGTCGGATCCGTCTATGGTAGTCAAGGTAAGAGTACCATTGTTATGTACTTCTTGAATCTCATAAGGGCCGAGCCATCTTGTTTGCAACTTGCCCGAGAAGTCCTAGAATCTAGAATCATACAGAAGTGTGAAATCCCCTTTCTGAAGCATTTTCTTCTTGATAAGGTTGTCATGCCATTTTTCCCTTTGCTACTGTATTATTGCAGTTCATTGCAAAGCAAGAAATCGAGCCTCATCTAGTTCATTAATATGCTAAAGATGCTTGGTTTGGGCTTCTGTTAAATCCAGACCCACTTCCTAGGCCATCCTTAGAGTCTTTATTTTGAGTTCGATTGCAAAAATTGGTTCTTTACCGAACAGAGGCTGGTAGGGAGAGTATATAGTAGTATTCCTCCAAGTCGTACGATAGGCCCACAAGGCCTCTAACAGTCTTGCAACCCAATCTCACTGGTGTGTTGAGATTGTCTTGGTTAGAATCACTTCTATAACCTTGTTGGTGCTTTCGACATTCCTGTTTGCCTGCGGGTGATATGGAGAAGTGATCTTGTGCATGATATGATGGTTTCTAAGAGTGGCAGTAATCTTGTGCCCTCTGAATTTATTTTCCCCATCTGTGATCACTTCTCGCGGTAATCCATACCGCACAAATAGCCCAAAAAGGAAGTTAATCACTGCTTACGCTGTGGCTCTTGGTAAATATACTATTTCCACCCATTTTGTCAGATAATCTGTGGCTACCAATATGTAGGCCTTCTAATTGGATGGTGAATGGAATGGACCTACGAATTCTAATGCCCAACAATCGAAGGGTTCTATGACTAATTGTGGCTACAGAGGATTTCATCAGATTGGCCAAGCTTGCCCATCCTTTGGCAACTATCATAGGCTTGGGCATATTTTTTAACATCCTTAAAAATAGTGGGCCAATAATAGCCCATTTGTAATACCTTATGTCCTATCCTTCGGTCTGCAAAATGTCCCCCACAGGGTTCATCATGGAAAGCCTTCAGAATTTCATGGATCTCATCCTCACGGATACATCTATGTATACACATGTCATCCCCTGTATGAAAAATATATCTGCCTATCCAAGAGAACCAGGCGGTGTGCTGAACAATCAATTTTCTTTCTATTCTCATTAAATGTTTAGGTAGCTTCCCTACTACTAGATAATTTTCCACTTCTATGTACCATGGTGTCTTAACTACCACGACAAACAGGTGTTCATCCGGAAATTGGTCATCTACCACTAGTGGATCATTAACCTTCAGGATTCGAGATAGAAAATCGACAGTTAGATTTTCCTTCCTTGGACAAACTTTGATAGTAATGTCGAACTCTTGCAAAAGCAATAGCCACTCTGTTACTCGACCATTTTTGATTGGTTTATTAGCTAGATACCAAATGGCAGAGTAATCAGTGTACACAAAGACTTGGTGGTTGGTTATATAGTGTCTAAGTTTGTTTATTGCATAAATAACAGTGAATAATTATTTTTCTGTCACTATGTAATTGACTTCTACAGGAGTGATATTTTTTCTAATATAATATATAGCATAAGGTTTCTTTTCCTCCTCCTGGCTGAGGAAAACACCTATAGCTAGATTTAATGTGTCTGTGGAGATGTGGAAAGGCAGCTCCTAGTTTGGTCCACGTAATACTAGTGTTGTTGAGACTAGTTTCTTTAAACCTACAAAAGCTATGTCATAGTTTTTAGACCAACTGAAATCAACATTTCCAGTTAGAGCGTATAAGGGTGCCACAATCTGTGAAAAGTTATAAATAAACTTGCGATAATAACCTGCATATCCTAGCAAACTACGTACCTCTGTTTGGGTGCAGGGGGTAGGCAATAAAATAATTACCTGTATTTTTTCTTGATCTACCTGTATTCCTGCTGCAGAGATGTAATGTCCCATATCATGCCCTCAGTCATCATCTTGTCACACTTGACATTGCTTAAACATAATCTAGTAGTGATGCATCATTCTAAGACCTTTTCTAGCATTTGCAATGCTTGATCAAAATGATCCCCATATGGAGTAAATTCATCAATATATACCTCCAGTCCTTCATTTATTAGATCGGAAAATATGCTTAGTATAGCTCTCCGAAACGTGGTTGGGGCGTTGCAGAAGCCAAATGGTAATACCTTGTATGTGAATGTGCCCTAGGGACAAGTGCAGGTTGTTTTATCGTGGTCTTTAGGGGCAATCTGAATTTGATTATAACCACTGAAGCCACCTAAAAGGGAGAAGAATTTCTTCCCTATCAATGTATCGAGGACCTGATCAATGAATGGGAGGGGGAACTGATCATTCTATGTTTCCTTGTTTATCTCTTGATAGTCTACACAAATATGCCACTTCCCATTTTTCTTAGGGACGACCACCAATGGGGAGACCCATTTACTATCTGAGATAGGATAAATAAAGTTTACATCTAGTAGTGTTGAGTTACACAATGGGTATGTATTTACTCTTAATTCCATCCCCTTTTTCATCTTTTCTTATCTCTTTGATATCTTGATACGCTAACATATTGATGGATTATGATAAAAAACGAATGAACTACTCTCGATTAAGATTTAGCCACTGTAACTAACTCTTTTTCCTTTTTCTGCAGTGAAAGGAACAGTTGTTGTTCCCCAGAGATATAATAGCATAAACCAAGAAAGGAAGAATGAGGCGCATCGATTACGGTCATGTCGGAGGATGAATCAGGAGGATCAATGCTAAATATGAAGGGTGCCAGAAGATAGCATCCAGTTGTAAACCCCTCGGGATCTCCCGATCCTAAGGGATCATATTTATCTTCCACCTCTTTTTCACTATAAAAGTAAAAACTATAGGAGGAAAGGGAATCCACTTCTTGTTCATTTCAAATTGTAATTTTACAATACAAACTCTTGCTTTATAGGAACAAGACCATATTGTAATGAGAATTGAGTTCAATGGTTAATATATAATTTATGTTGTTTTTCATTCGTATTCTCTGAAGTAGCTCAGCAGTATTCGTTGGTGGCTAAGGGCCCGGCCTCTGGTGGATCAAACTGCTACCCTTTGTGTTATGTATTTCTAATTCATGCAAGTTTGATTGGTTTGATATTTTTCCCATTTTCTGTGAGTTTATCTTATTTTCTATTTACCGATTTCCTATATTGAAGTTAGTACATTTTCTTTACATGCTTCGCAGCATTTTCATTTGATTCTATTTATGCTTATTGTAGACTAAATTAATTAGCAGTTAAGACAATGAACCTTATTGATTACAATAAGAGTGTGGTTAGTATCTAATCAGCTGAAAGAGCTTGGTTACCACTACTAAACTCTCGGTTGACATAATTTCCATTTGAATTTCCGGTTTGAGATTTGATTACAGTTTCAGTTGAAGATTAACTCTTGATGTAATATTTCCATTAACAGTTGTAGTTTTTGAGTTGTAGCAAAGTTTTATATTTCATTTTGAAGAAACATTACTCTCTGGATTCACAACATGCACATATTGTGTACACTCTTGGAATAAAAGGACTTTCCCGGGTTGATGATTAATGTGTGGTAATTAGGAGTTTTAAAAGGCACCTTTTAGGACCCAACATTTTGGCACTGTTGTCGGGGAGAGTGTCGCCATTTTAAAAAGAGTGATGTATATCTGATAATTAATGCTGGGAAAGAATTGGGTATTGAAAACGGAAGGTAAGAACCTATGTAATGAGCAAGTAAAGTGCTTCCTCCTTCACCTGCTTTATATCGCAATTACAGAAAAGTAAAGTAGGTGTTTCATGTTTGTCTGCTGAGAGAGAACTGGGTATTAAAAATAGAAGGTAAGAACCTGCGTACAGAGCAAGTAAATGCCTGCTCCCCTCCGGCTTTCCAACAGAATTGCTAGGAATTTAAGGTAGAAATAAAAATTTGAATTTTTGCATGAATGACTAAGAAGAAAAGTCTAGAAAACAATACAATATCACAACCCAAACCTGAAAAATCTAAGGGACCAGTGACCCTTGGATGATCAACTTTTATTGACGACATCTTAAGAAAAGTTGAATCTCAACAATTATTAGGCCCTTAAACCATTGCTTCTAGACATCCTACTGTCTCCCTTCGGGCCATAGGCTCACCATCTATAGCCTACACTGAGGTCCACTGTAAAACTGAAGGGACTGAATAGAGTTTTCAAGATATTGAAAATTCACTATCAATTCCCTCACAAGAAGGGAATTCTTGCAACGTCGATGAAGGAGAAGGAGATACATGGGAATCCAAGGTCAAACTAGCAGAACCAAGATCTCCTGAGGTAGTAATTGAGCAAGGGACACCCAATATCCCAGATCAAGGGAGTGCTATTAGAATCATTCCAACCTCTTCTAGACATCCTAGGGACAACTCTCTAGCTCCAAAGATCCCAGAAGGATACTGGCATATCTTTGATCCAATGGCCAATAATCGACAAACACCCCATACCTCTACATTACAGTATCCTATTGTTGACACAGCTGTTAATGCCCCCATGAAAGCTATCCATCTACAAAATATTCCCACCTTTCATGGACTCACTTCAGAAGATATGAATGCATTCTTGTTTGAATTCAACATCCTATGTCAGGGTCATAATTACACCACCGACCCCCGGAAATTGAATCTGCTTCCCTCCACTTTAAAGGGAGCAGCCCTGCATTGGTTTATGGGACTGGGTAGAGGCACCATCAATGATTTTGACCAAATGAAAACTGCCTTCCTTAAAAAATATTAAGATTGTTGTATATCTAGAGAACTAAAAGATGATATATTCCAAATGGTAGCAAGGCCTAGCGAAACTTTGGAAGAGTATGTGGAGCATTTCCAATATAACCTCGAAAGGTCTCCCTACACAAATCTGCCCGATAATGTTCTAAAAACCACGATGATTAAGGGCATGAAAGACCAGTGGATAGAGACACTAAAATATCATGGGTAAAGGTGATATCTATCAAGAAGACTATGTTAACATTATTTATTTGTGTATCAAGTGCTTGAGGGGTAGTACAAGACTAAAACCAGCTGAACGTGATGTGATCACCAGGGATAGCAAAGTCCCTTGCGGAAGCATTACTCATATTGAAATTGGCAACCTACTGGAAGATTTCAAAACGAATATCCTAGGAACCTTAACAACACCATTTGACATCATGAAAGCCAAGCAGAAGCAGGTCGAAGCAGAATAGAACCTGGTTATTTTTTTCCCTCGATGCAGGAAGAGATAATCATAAAGAATGCCCACTAGATATGGGATAGACCTATGCCATATGCACTAAAGAACATGCCATAGAAAATTTCCCATCACTCCCAAGATTAAAAGCGGTCTTCAAGGAGGCAAAGGAAGAACTAGAAACAATCTACCTGTTAAACCAGCATCGCCAATGACAAGCACGGCAAACAGGTATGCCTACCAACCCATCTTCATTCTTTCAGCCTTCACAATATAATTCTCAGCAATACATAGGAGCTACATGGCAGAACAACCCACCTTTTCCTAATTGGTCACCACAAGCATTTTCTATGCCACCTTGGTCCAATTAGTTAAATCCAAGCAATAGTTGGCCAAATTCCTCTTACTTTCCCTCATTATGGTAGAAAAATCCATATCCATCTCAATGGTCCCCCTCCACTTCACAAAACCAAAATTGGCAATCAAGCTGGCAAAGACCTACGAACCAGCCAGTAGGGATAGTCCCCCTACCTCAACCTATGCTACTAGCACCTTACACGTTGCAGTAGAATCCTCAACCCAATCTACGACCAAAACTCCTAGCCCAGCCCAACCCAAATCCTAACAATAGACCAGTCCATTTGGTACAAATTATTGAAGGTCTGGATCTGAAAACCGAGTTGAGAGAATGTAATGAACTCAAATTAAGGTCTGGATGAATAATCGTGCTTGAGGATGATAAAAATATGCAATTGGAAGAACCAATAATCTAGAACAAACACCTCAAAGGGAGAATACAGTCAAGCAGAAAAGCCATGAACATACTATTACCTCTTCTCCACCATTCCCAGAGAGATTGATTATATCTCGCCCAATCAAATATCCCGACTTTGATCTCTTGGGAGATTTAAAAAACCCTTTGTGTAAAAACACCCCTCCTCCAGGATATTCAGGACATTCTAATCTATGCAAAAACCATTAAGGAATTATGTACCAAAACGCCTACGAGGAAAATAAAGGTAACAATGACTATCCACGTAGTTGGAACTTTATCTAATTTATTATTAGGCAAAGAGATGCCGGTGAAATATGAAGACTGAGGAAACCCTATTGTCAGAGTACAAATAAATGGATGCTCCTTTCCCAATGCGTTAGTCAATCTAAGGGCAACCATTAATATTCTCACAAAAACAACCTATTAGAGACTTGGCATCACAACCTTAGATCCAACTATGACCTTGTTGGAACTTGCTAACTGTTTAGTTATTAAACTAGAAGGGACATTACAATATGTAATGGTGTCTGTAGATTCTTGGGAGTATCTAGCAGATTTCTTGATTGTTAATCCTAGAAACCGGCTAGATGGACATCATCTAATATTAGGAAGACCTTGGCTAGTGACTGCAGATGCTTATATAAGCTGTTGAATAGGAAATATGACTATAACCAGAGGAAATGATGTGAAGAACATAAATTTATACCCTCTAGCTCAGCCAAGCCTAACTATAATAAAAACTAGGAAGCAACCTGTAACATATTTAACCGAAAATATTCGATCACCACTAACTGTAACAGATGCTCTTGAATTTAAGAACCAAATAGAAGATGATATTATTAACACTTACATTAACCACCCAGCTTCCATATCTAATCTAAAATGTCACATGATTGAGCCAGTCCTTGATAATGGAATTTAAGAAGATCCTTTAAAAGATATCAATGACCAAATAATACCAACAACAATTGTCTATAACAGCAAACCTATTGAAATTGAGCCAAGGAAAGTCCTTAACATTAAAAAAAACTTCAGTGATGACCAGCAGCAGAAGCTTATTCAAATCCTTAGTAAATATAAAGGGGCTTTCTCTTGGGATTACCCAGATATGAAAGGGATTGACCCCCAATTATGTATTCACCACATCTACACTGAAAAAGATGTGAGACCCATTCGACAACCTCAGCGAAGATTAAACCCTCACCTAAAGGATGTTGTTAAAGAAAAACTACAGAAACTGTTATATGTAAATTTCATCTATCCTATATCTGATAGTAAATGGGTTTCTCCATTAGTTGTGGTTCCTAAAAAGAATGGGAAATGGAGTATATGTGTCAATTACAGAGAGCTTAACAAAGCAACACAAAAAGATCATTTTCCCCTTTTGTTTATTGACAAGGTTCTAGACACATTAGCAGGTAAAACATTCTTCTCTTTCCTGGACAACTTCAGTGGCTACAACCAAATTCAAGTTACCCCTAAAGACCAAGATAAGACTACCTTCACCTGTCCCTAGGGGACGTTTGCTTACAGGGTATTACCTTTCAGACTGTACAATGCACCCGCTACATTCTAGAGAGCCATACTTAATATTTTGCAGACTTGATAAACAAGGGATTAGAGGTGTACATGGATGATTTTACACCCTATGGAGATGACTTCGAGCAGGCATTACAAACACTAGAGAAAGTCTAGGAAAGATGCATTACTACTAGGCTCTGCTTAAGCCACGATAAATGCCACATGATGATGATAGAAGGCCTGATCCTAGGTCATTACATATCAACAGTTGGAATTTAGGTAGTTCCAACAAAAATTCAGGTAATCCTCTTACTAGCTAACCCCTGCACTCAAACATAGGTACGTAGTTTTTTGAGATTTTCTGGATATTATCAGAGATTTCTAAAAAAATTCTCCCAAATTGCTACACAATTATATACTTTGATATGAAATATCGATTTTATATGGACTGAAAAATGTGACATTGCCTTTGTAGAATTAAAACAGCTAGTATCAACAGCCCCAATACTATGGGTCCCGAACTGAGATTTACCATTCCCAATTTCATATGATGCATCAAATACGACCACTGGAGTAGTTCTTGGCCACGAATAAGATAAGAAACCCTATGTGATATACTACATCAGTAAAAACTTAACTCTTGCTGTGTTGAATTACACAGTGACCGAGAAAGAGTTTCTAGCTGTAATCTATGCTATTAACAAATTTAGACACTATATAATAGGATACCTTGTGGTGTTGTATACTGATCACTTTACTTTCAAATATTTAGCAATAAAACTATTATGAATGGAAGAGTGACATGATGGTTAATCCTTTTGCAGGAATTTGACATAACGATCAAGGATCAACTAGGAAAGGAAAATCTAGTGGCATACTTCCTTTCACATGTGCCAAGAACAGACGACGCAGTGGGGGTAGAAGACCAGTTCCCCAATGAGCACCTATTTTCTGTGACCGTGAAAACACCATGGTACATAGATGTTGCGAATTACTTAGCAGTGTGAAAAATACCCAAACACCTGACGCCAGAGAAAAAAAATTAATAGCGCAACGTAACACTCGATTCTCCTAGATCGGAGGATACCTCTTTCACATAGGAGCCGATATGCATATCTGCAGGTGTATCAGGGAAGAAAAAATCTATGATATCCTAAAAACTTGCCACGATGGACACTTTGTAGACTATAGGATAGATATAAAATCTTGCAGATGGGTTATTATTGGCCCACGATTTTTAAGGATGCCAAGAAATTTGTCTAGGCATGCGACAGATGCCAAAGAATGGGCTGCCATAGCTAGTCTGACGAGATGCCCTTACATCCATAGTTAGTAATCGAACTTTTGAACATTGGGCGTTAGATTTTGTTGGCCCAATAAATCCATCATCTAATCAAAATTCATATATACTGGTTGCAATGGAATATGTGACTAAATGGGTGGAGGCAGTAGCATTACCAAGAGAAAGAGAGGAAATAGTATTCAAATTTCTTTTTGAAATTTTCGTGTGGTATGGCTTGCCCAGAGAAACAATTACGGATGGAGAGCCACAATTTGTAGGCCATAATATTGATACTACACTAAAAAATCATCACATTTTTCATAGAATCACATCTCATACCACTCACAGGCAAACAACTAGGTAGAAAGTACCAACAAAGTAATTGAGGCCATTCTAACAAAGACAATTGTCTCGCATAAACGCTACTAGGCTACCCAATTGCCAGAAGCCCTATGGGCATATCGCACGACTTGGAGGAATACCACAGGATACTCCCCATATCAGCTAGTGTTTGGTAAGGAACCTATCTTCCCCATAGAATTTGAAATTCAGACATTGAGGATAGCCCAAGAAGTAGGGCTGGATTTGAATGAAGCACAGATTAACAGATTACAACAAATAAATGAATTGGATGAAATCGGGCTATCGGCTCTTCAACGTACTGTATTATTCAACAACAAAGAGCAAAATGGCATGGCCCCCTCATCAAGAAGAATATATTCCATGAAGGCGACTAGGCACTTCTGTACGATTTCAGGTTCCAGGATTTCCCGGGCAAACTCCAAACTAGATGGTTAGGTCCTTACGAGATAAAAGAGGTGCACAATAATGGCACCCTTACATTAGACACCATTGATGGGTCTGGCTACACTTTTAAAGCAAATTGGCATCGAGTATGCCTCTATGACAAACTGCTTACAAGGGAATCCTTTTGCCAATAGATACGCGAAGATTCTATGATACAAACTCTCGTTGCAGAAGGCAACTTTTTGACAACACCGGTCCCATAAAGAATTTATTTTTGAAACTTGTACATACAATTGTTTTTCTGTTTTTTTCTATTCGATTGTATTTTCTTAGAAAAGTAGAGATGATTGTTTGTCGGTTTTTTTCTTGTTTTCCTTTGTTGTTCCCTACAGGGAATAACTGTTGTTCCCTACAGGGAATAGTTGTTGTTCCCTACAGGGAACAACTGTTGTTCCCTATAGGGAACATCACTTTTGCGTGTGTGTTTTTCTTTGTTGTTCCCTACAGGGAATAGTTGTTGTTCCCTATAGGGAACAACACTTTTGTGTGTATTTTTTGTTGTTGTTCCCTATAGGGAAAAAAAAATTTCACGTGTGTTTTTCTTTACTATTCCTTACAGGGAACAACACTTTTCGTCTATGTTTTTCTTTGTTGTTCCCTATAGGGAACATCTATTGTTCCCTATAGGGAACAACAATTTTTGTGTGTATTTTTCTTTGTTGTTCCCTACAGGGAACAGTTGTTGTTCCCTACAGGGAACAGCTGTGGGAACAACACTTTTCGCGTGTATTTCTCTTTTTTGTTCTCTACAGGGAACAACACTTTTCACTAGGGAACAACACTTTTCGTGTGTGTTTTTCTTTACTTTTCCCTACAGGGAACAACACTTTTGCGTGCATTTTTCTTTGTTGTTCCCTACAAGGAACAACTGCTATTCCCTGTAGGGAACATCACTTTTGCATGTGTTTTCTTTTGTTGTTCCCTTCAGGGAACAACACCTTGTGAGTATTTTTTAGAACACCCTTTCTTTCCCTTGCATGATCATTCCTAGCCCATCCCAATTCACTATTTATGATCCTCTTTATGGCATAAAAGTACAATACATATCTAAGGACAACAAGTATGGAGTCTACTGAAGCAGGTGAGTATCTTGAATATTATCATCTTTAACAAGATTACTTTGTGATGATCGAAAAAGAATGGACACAATTATCTATATCACTTCACTGTCCTCATTTCCACTATAAATGAAACTGATTGATTATCTTTACCATACTGATTCTCCCCCATCTCGTATAATTCTCTTTGTTTATTATCAATAAGATTATGGGTATATATTTTTTCTATTGATATGTTCAAACTTCGTTCGCCATCCCTACTCTTAAGAAAAAAAAAAGTATATATATATAAAATAATATATATACAATATATATTCACTAACAATTTATGATTTTTCTTCCACAGATGGAGGATAGGGGGTCTCATTACGAGCCAACATACCATGATCATAAGGAAGGAGTGAAGTGGCATTCCCACTATGGCCACCACACCAGGGATATGATCCAATAGATGTATCAAGAAACAAAGTCCTTGGAGTAAGAGGTCTCATCACGAGCCAGCTTGACCACTTTCGCTACTTCCCAGTGAATGGCATTTTGTTCATCTGGTTACCATGCTAGTACATTGGTCTCCACTGTGGACATCATAATGCACTTCCCTAATTATACATAGAGGACCATGGCTCCCAAGGGTTAGAAAGCAACTCTATCGAGGCTATGGATGCCTACAGGTAACAAAAGCTCTGCTTATGGTATTGAAGTTTTATTTTCTACATCAATAATTATTACAATGCCCTTTTCTTATTTTTATATTTTTTTCTACGAAGAGGTTATTTCCCTAGCTTACCTTGAACCTTTATGCAGGTTTTAATCTTTTAAAATCAATCACAACATTTTCAAGTGGAATAACAACGGTAAGGTACCATCTCCTCCGTATGCTGTCCTTTTTATTTATCACATCACCTCACGACATATTATCACTTATTAATAATTCTTGTTACATGCCTTGTTTTCATTACTCCAATATCCTTTTATGATCCTTTCATTAATATATGTACCCTGCCGCTTTTATTACCCAATCCATCACCCTTGTACTTTTCCGCCAGTGCACCATCTTTTCATCCATTCAGTCATAGGCGACCTATCATTTCGAGAGGAGGCAAGGACCTCCAGTATATTCATGCGTGCACTGTCATCTTTTCATTTGATTTTGTAGAATAATATGACATTTCATAATCACAGAGCATGTGGTATTATAACAGTCCTCGATTTAATGGTATTTATGTTTATAAAACATCCCGTGATAGAGCCATTACAACCATTTGTTGTTCCATCTCTCAGATCTACTCGTTGTTGTGCTTTCTCCACTGCACTAATCGTTTGGAGAAGAGGGAAGAACTCAAGCATCATGGGAGGAAAAGTAGTGCATCGAGAACCTTTAACACTGGCTATCTCAGCTGAAGCCAAGGAAATTCTAGCTCGTGCAGGATGGACATCATAGTTTACAATATTTCAACCCTGTAATGAGGAAATCGCCATTTAATTTTTACAACATCTATAGAATGGACAATCCTTGGTGAGAGGTACACAAATCACCATAACAGATGGTGTGATAGCAGAAGTGTCTGGGTTGCCGGCAGAAGGATCAATATGGGTTGATAAGCAATTAAGGCTGCATGACGCTGTGGAGATTTTTAGGGATGAAGGACATGAGCTAATCAAGAAGGGTAAAGGCATTCAGACATATTCTCTCGAAGATCCATGGGGAGAATTGGCACGAATTGTCCAGAACTATATTACCTGCAATGGGCATAGAGACGTGGTAAGGTCGCAACAACTCAAACTTTTAGCAATTTAAAAAAAAAAATGCTCCTTTAATTTGCATGAACTATTGAATTCATTATTGCATGACACTGCCAAGAGGTTGAGATGGTCTCAACATCCAGAAATAGTAGTTATCCACCATTGTCTAATCAAGTTAATAGTTAGTCACAATCTTTCCCAACAACAATCAATTTGGGATGATCTCATATCAGCCCTCGAAAGAAGTGAAAACCTGCCCGCACCTAACCCTGTTCCAAAAAGGAAAAGGACTTCTCTTTCAGGAAGAAAATCTCAAAAACACGGGAAATCTACAAGGATGAATTCAGACTAGGGAATGTCTGAAATCCTCAAGGTAGCACTGTCAACCCATAGAATTATCTAGCCTGGTAAATGTACAAGACTTGCAACCAGAGTCAAGAGGACAAGATAACCTTGAACCAAAACCAATGGAAGGAGCCGGGCATCCTAACGATGAATGAAGAAACAAAGTGGGGCCTCCTCCAACACCAAATATGAGCTCTCAAGGAAATATTTTGCACAATTTCGAGGCAGGGATGGCCCAGGTCCTGGCCAACAAGAACATCTACATGCAGCTTGAAGAACCGCTTAATAGTAACTTAGGATAAACTGAATCTCCACGGAATTCTGCCTATACCAGAATTCTGTCTTCCTCAAAAGATACAAATAGTGAAGTGGAAACAAATACAGAGGCTATTCAGGAATTAGAGAACTAATCTGGTGACACGCTCCCAGTGGAAAACAGTCATGAAGGTCTAGACATAGAAAACATAGGCCAAGAGGAGGAAGCAAAGACAGAGGTTATTCAGGAGTTTGATAAACAATCTAGAGACACAGTCTTATTGGAACAAATCCAGGGTGAACAACGGGGCTCTTTAGAGACAAAAGCTATTAACGAGACTATTAGCATAATAGTTACTACCCAGAAAAGGCACAGAACCATAATGAAATTGAAGAAGCTAAGAAAAGAACACCAGAAGCTTCGTAAGACGGTCAAGAGGCTCTGAAGAACAATAAAAGAAATCACAATGGAAAGGTTTCGAACAATACCCTTGAGGTAGTAAATGTGGTCATGCAAACGAAATTATGTGAAGGTAGGGCTACAGGAACTCAAATTGAGATCATACCTACTCAAACAATCATCACTCAAGAAGGAATGCATGTAGATTTAGTAGATGTAACTACGCAGGTGGAGGTTTGGACCTCCTATAATAAATAAGTACGGATAGAAGATATCCCCTCTTATAGCATAGGCACTCAGACAGACATACAAGCCAAAGACATTATGATGCACCATGACCCCATTCTAATAAATCTTCAAGAGGGATTGGCACAAGCCCGACTCACGTTGGAATGATTTGAATAGGAGACCATGTCCCAGCAGAAATATCAAGAGCTGCAGAAATAGCTTCAGAAACTGACTATAATAGAGAACGATACTTTTTATAGGTGTAAAAGGGCAGAACAAAAATGGAGAAGATCAAGTTAAAGCTAGATAGAGTCATAAGTCAGACAACCACCATCTTCTCACTGTATTTGGATGTCCTGACATGCAGGTCTCCCACCACCAATTATGCATTTTTTCTATTCGATCAGTACGTGTTATTGAAAATCAAAGCCATAAGAGCTTGTAAACCAATTGAATTAGGGACAATTGAAGATTTTATAAATTGCTGCAAGAAACATGGTGTAAAGGTCCAAAGGCTTATTTGTGAGTTTTATCTGCACAATTTCATATTAGACAACAAGGTGGAAAAGAACCCTAACCCTTTTGTAGGAGATGTTCAATTCCAGGCTTTTATTTCATTTGCAGTTAACCATCTCGAATGGTTTAAATATTATAATTCCTTTCAAAGACAAGAACATGGATTGGATCTTTGGGTGAGAAGTGAACCTAAACACCCCTTACAAATGTTTGCCAACCATAAGAGTTTGATGAAACAAGAAGGGGTGATTAAAAATTTAGGTCCCATACATAAGGAGATTGTGCAGAAAGGAATATCATATTTCCTCTCCATTCAAGAAAGATCTCTGACTTCATCTAAGATCAGATGGACGATCTCCACTAATAATGTGAAAGATAGGGAACCATTTAATTATAGAAATTTTAAAGCTGCTGCGGCCTGTATGGTCACCTATAGCAATATTATTTTGAGAGAAGGACCATATTGGTTAGGATGCTGGTTTCGAAGTCCCACTATTTGGTATCCCCCTGAAGGGTATCGGGCTGACGACAGATTGCCTGAAGGACAAGAAGGGCCCGCCTTTGCACTCCTAGCTCAACATCATGGTTTTAGACCAATTTTTGATGCTTTCTCTCTAGCCTACTATTTAACTACACTGCATAAGAACTATTTACTTTTCATGACATGAAACAGGGTAAGCAAGGGAGTATGTTGAGTTATGTAATGGGTATGTATTTACTCTTAATTCCATCACATTTTTCCTCTTTTCTTATCTCTTTCATATCTTGATACGCTAACATATTGATGGATTATGATAAGAAACGAATGAACTACTCTCAATTAAGATTTATCCACCGTAACTAACTCTTATTGCTTTTTATGTAGAGAAACGATGAAAGGAACAGTTGTTGTTTCCTAGAGACAAAACAACATAAACCAACAAAGGAAGAATGAGGTGCGTCGGTTGCGGTTAGGTAGGAGGATGAATCGGGAGGATCAACACTAAATATGAAGGGTGTCAGAACATAGCATTTAGTTGTGAATCCCTCTGGATCTCCAAATCCTGAGGGATCACATTTATCTTCTACCTCTTTTTGACTATAAAAGTAAAATTTGTAGGAGGAAAGGGAATCGACTTTCTATTAATTTAAAATTGTAATTTTACAGTATAGACTCTTGCTTTGGAAGAACACGACCATATTGTAATGAGAATTGAGTTCAATGGTTAATATATAATTTACATTGTTGTTCATTTGTATTCTCTGAAGTATCTCAGCAGTATTCGTTGGTCGCTAAGGGCCCAGCCTCTGGTGGATCAAACTACTATCCTTTGTGTTATGTATTTCTAATTCATGCAAGTTTGATTGGTTTGATATTTTTCCCATTTTTTATGAGTTTATATTATTTTCTATTCACTGATTTCCTATATTGAAGTTAGTACATTTTCTTTACATGCTTCGCAACATTGTCATTTGATTCTATTTATGCTTATTGTTGATTAAATTAATTATAATTAAAGACAGTGAACCTTATTGATTATGATAAGAGTGTGGTTAGTATCTAATCAGCTGAAAGAGTTTGGTTACCACTATTGAACTCTCAGTTGACATCATTTCCATTTGAATTTCCAGTTTGAGATTTGATTACAGTTTCAGTTGAAGATTAAGTCTTGATGCAATATTTACATTAACAATTGTAGTTTTTGAGTTGTATCAAAGTTTTCTATTTCATTATGAAGAAACATTACTCTCTGGATTCTTAGCATGCACATATTATGTACACTCTTGGAATAAAAGGACTTGCCCGGGTTGATGATTAATGTGAGGTAATCAGGAGTTTTAAAAGACACCTTTTAGCACCAAACAAGTAGCTTCTGCAATTCCTCTTTCACGATATCCTTGAGGTGTGGGTTCAACCTCCGTTGAGGCTACCGGATGGGTCGCACATCCTCTCTATATAAATGTGGTGTGTACATAGCTATGGGTCTATCCCTTTCATGTCAGGATAATCCTAGGCAAAAGACCCTTTATTTTTTTGCAATACCTAGATAATCTTTTCCTTTTGTTCACTATCCAGATCATCATTGATATTTAGAACTTTGCCTGGTTCGATCTAGAATGGTTTTCTGTTATGAACAATAATCATATGAATATGTTGGTCATCTATATCCTTATGGGGATCTTCCATGGCTTCATTATCAAGGATTTCTTTCAACATCTGACATTGTACATTACTCACATTAGCTAGCTAATTTATAAAATTGTTGATAATGTCATCTTCAATCTGATCTTTAAATTCCAATGCTTCCACTACTGTGAGTGGTGAACGGATGTTCTCTTCCAGGTAGGCTGGTGGTTGCTTACATATTTTTACAATGGGCAAACTTGGCCTGGCAGGAGGATGCCCATCCAACCTACTCCTTGGGTTTACAACGAGGAAATCTATTGGATATTCCCATGAGTCAATAGAAACTGTGACATCTTGTAAGGTCCCTTCTAGTCTTACCACTGATCGGTCAGCAAGTTTTAATAAACTGGCCATTGGTCCTAAGGCTGTAATACCAATTGCTTGACAAGTTTCTGTTGTTAATATGTTAATGGTAGCTCCTAGGTCAACTAGTGTATTTGGAAAAGAGTGGCCATATATCTGAACTATTACTATGGGGTTTCCAGGATCTCCATACTCTATTATAGTTTCCTCTCCAAGAGTAGATCAGATAAGGTTCCTAAAACATGGATAGTGGGTGAGGTTTTTACCTTCCTCACAGGCTTCCTTACACATAATTCTTTGATTTTTTGGCATAGATGAGAATGTCTTGAATAGCATGGAGGAGAGTAATCTTATTAAACAATTTTTTTAGTTCCCCTACAAGATCGAAATCAGGGTAGGCGATGAGTTTAGGTATCGCTAGCCTTTCGGGGAACAGAGGAGAAGTGACTATAAGTTTTTTAGGGTAATCATGTTGATTTGTTTCTTCCCCTTGTTTTGATTTAGTATTATTTACAAGTGGTGGAACATATACAGGTGATGGAATATGTATAGGTGGAGTTACATTTTCAATTGAAGGTTCGTCCCTGTTTTTCTCAGGGGTAATTACATGTCCTGACCTCAACCTGAGCTCATTACATTCTTTTTGCTCAATCTCATACTCTGGGTTTTCAATAATATGTACCAAATGGACTGGTCTGTTATTAGGATTCAGGTTCGGCTGAGCTGGTAACTATGGCCGTAGAAGAGGTTGGGAATTTTCTTATAATGAATAAGGAGCTGACAGTGCAGGTTGAGGCTAAGGGACTATCTCCATAGGTACATTAGATGTCCCTAAAGGATGCTACCAGTTTGTAGACCAATTCAGATTTTGAGAGGTGGAGGCAGGCCACTAGGATTGATAGGGATTGCCTTGCCAAACAGGAGTAAAAGGAGAATTTGTCTAGCCATTTCCTGGAAAAGATTGTGTTGGCCGGGATGTAATAGTGAATGGCAAGCTTTGCTAGTTTGGACAGGGTGATTAGCCTTGCCAGGCTACCCCAAGGTTCTGTTGTTGATTAAACTATGAGGAAGGAAAGAATTGGGGTGTGTCTTGTGACATACCTGTAGGTTTAGCTTGCCATTGTCGACACTGGTTCATCAGATATACCGGTTTTGTTTCTTCCTCTGCTTCTTTGAATATTGCTTTCAACCCGGGTAATGATGGGCATTGTTAAATGTCATGATCTTTAGTACAGATGGCGCATGTCTAAACCATGTCTAATGGGCATTCTCATTGGCTGTGCTTCTTTCGACAGCATGGGCAGAATATGGCCAAATTTTGTTTTGCTAAAGCCTATTTTTGTATAGCCTGTAGGACATCCAGCTGCATTGTAAAAGTGCCCAGGATGTTCGTCTTAAAATCATCCAGGAGGTTGTCGATCTCCATTCATGTTACACCTCCACTATGTGTTTTTCTTCCTCTGCTCATTAGATCTCGGCTAGCTGCTCCTATACGTGTGCTTCCCCACGAACACTTGATATGCAAATGAATAATTTCATCATAATCTTCCTAAGAAATATCTCCTTTTCCCATTAAGTTTAGAGTTTCCACCCATTCCTCTTTCATTCCTTTAATCAAGATAGATCTTTGGACTGCTTTTGGTAGGGCAGTGTGTGGAGACCTCTGCAAATTATAATTAAATCATTCTACATATTCTTCTAGTGTTTCATTATCTTTTATAGTCATCTTAAAAATATGATCTTTCAATTCCCTAGTTTTACAAAAGTCCTAGTATGTTTTAAGGAAGGAGATTTTCATTTCGTGCCAAGAATTGATGGTTCACCCACTTAGACCCATAAACCATCTCAAAGCAACCCCTTTCAGAGTGGAAGGGAATAGTTTCAGCTTTTGAGGGTTTGTTGTATAGTCATACCCTCTACAGAGGACATCAAACTCAAACAGGAAAGCATCAGGATCTTCTATGATCATCCCATTGAAGGTTGGGATGCTCTATAGAGGAATAGCCTTCATAGAGGCATTGGCCACCTGGTCGACTATGGGGTACTCTAATGTCGAGGTTTGACCTTGGGGTGGCTGATCTACCATTTGATCAAAGATATTCCAATAATCTTCGGGGATTTCAAGGGGTCCTTTTGGAGTAAGCAGAGAGTTAGCAACCCGAGTTGGCTTTACAACACTTCCTAGGTCTGGAATCTCAGGAGATCCTTGTTCAGATAGTTGTGGTCCTGCTTTAGCAGCCCCACCAGTTTCTCTTTTTCATTCTCTTAAGTTACAAGATTTTCCCTCTTGTAGAGGATCAGAGTGTAAAATTATTGTAGCTTGAAAACTTTGTTCCAATCCTCCTACTTGGCTCTGAATCTCAAAATGAGTTGTAGATGGTGAGCCTGCTACTTCAGGGATAGTAGTAGAACTTTTTCCAGGTATAGCCTAGAATCCTAATGATGCTTGAGACTCTATTCTTCTTATGATTTCATCTATAAAGGTCATTCTCCCAAGGTTCACCTATCCTTTGGGTTTTGTTGGTTTTGGCGGAGGATTCTACTCTTTTTCTATCTTTTTATTTCTAATCAATCATAAAAACAAATTCCTATTTAACCTCTAAGGTTTTGCTGTAAAGTGGGCAGGTAAGCAAGCACTTTACTTGCTAGGTACGCAGGTTCTAAACTTGCATTTTTAAAACCCAGTTCTCCTACAGCAAAGAAATAAAAACAGTCACTTGAAACACTCTCCATGGCAATGGTGCCAAAATGTTGGCTCACTAAGATGTCTTTTTATAGGCAACCTTAATCCCTACATTAGTTGTCAACCCACGGTAAGTTTTTTTTATCTCAAGAGTGCCAACATAGTATGTGAAATGAATCTATATGTTACTTAGTGATGAATCGTTGCAATCACTAAAGGCTAATTCTTCAATTCAATTCACACAATTCTGAAAAGACTATCTATGGAAGAAATACTCTCAACACACTTTGCAATTCTATGCAACTTCTTCCGAAATCAATTGAAACTGAATGCAAATAAGAATTACACTTAGAATCATTAAAATAAGCTTAAGTAAAGAAACTATGACTATTGATTAGCACTATTAATCTATAACAACCCAAATCAATCTGCATTACTCAATTGAACAACAATCGGTAATTAAACAACAAATAACGATAAAGGATTCCTAAATGGCAAACATTCTATATTGAAACCTGTGGAAGTTAATCAGTCTTATCTTTCAAGATCTATGATAACATCTATTCAAATGAACAACAATCTACTATCAACACGAATTCACTCATTCTAATCAAAGCGTTACTTAAGTATATCTCACGACTTCACTCTAAATTTAATTGAACAACAATATAAATCAATATCACAAATCTTAACGATAAATGAAATAATTGAACATTAAATCAATAGAAAATACTGAGTATAAACTATAACACAAAGGAGCAGTGTAACTTCTTGTGACTGGGCCTAGAGTCGCCAAAAGCCTTTGTTTAATAAAAACTCAGAATACAAAGATGTATCATACGCAACCTTCTTTCATTAATTTCAAGTAACAATTGACAGAGTCATTGATGTAACAATGTTTATGTTTCAAAAAGAATAATTACAAGTTATCAAAAGTTTGAACTGTGTCTAATTTCCTTTCAGCCCTATATATAACATAAAAGCGAAACTGGATAAAAGCAAATCCTCAGGATCAGGGTATCCTGAGGATTTCACAATATAAAATATGATCATGTGATAAAATAAGAATGTTCGAATTGATCTTCAGCTTCCTTTTTTTCCCAATACATCGTGCCTTTTCCCTTTAATGGCCTCGTGTTGTTCTGCTAGCTAAACACCTTTTGGCCAATCCGCATCTCTACATACAAAGATAGCAAAGAATTAGATTTTCATACTAGATTTGTGTATTCTATCACAAAATAGTTGCATCCAAATTTAGCTGATATTTTCCTCATTTTAAGCTATAAACAGAGATAATCGTAGAAGGATGAATGATAAATGAAGCATTTTATGAAGAAAATCATACATTTTTCTAGTCCCAATATATATATATATATATATATATATATATATATAATATATATATATATATATAATATATATATACTAACAATGTTATACCTTCATAATAATGGATTATGAAATAATACAAAATTAAATAAGTACGATATACATAAAAAACAAATAAGTCAAATGTGCTATAAATTTCCACTATCTACTTACATCTCACTTTCTTATTCTACCTTTCTCCAATAGGTGCTTCCCTTCAAAATTGTCAACGAAGTTGATATCCCAAATGTGATCCAATACATTAATAATTGTTCCTTTTTCATCACTATATTGATGAATATAAGCCATGGTTTGATACAACATATATCTCTCTACCATGGAACCCTCAGGGCGTGCTCTTTTTTTCCAATGCCTTAAGTGGTTTCAAGTTCCTCTCAACCATCCACATTGATCTTGTGTGTATAGCTCCGCACTTTTCAATATCCTCTACTTGGTGTATGAGGTATTGTTCTTGTGCATTGAAAAATGATGTAGCTAGATACTTTTTCATTTCACACATTAGACAAGGACTTTGTTTTCTCCAATACTTTATATCTTGTTTATTAATTTCTTTAGATGACAACCATCTACAAATGAAGCAAGAAAATCATAGTTTTCAACAAAAACCTAATAATATCATACATGATGATAAGAAAAAACATGCAGTGAAAAATATCTGACACAACAACTTATTTAACAAATTAAACTTTTCACATAAATCTCTACTTATCTCATGTATTTTCCAAGATTATATATAACTTGTTTGACATTGTTTTCAAAGTTTTCTGGGAGAGATAAAGGTAGAAATATTGTAACAAAATAATGATCGATTATTATTTTTTTCCCAAATTAGTAGACCAAAAAAACACTAATTGACAAGATGTTTCACCAATGTATAAAATATATATACACCAAAATAATTACCGTAATGAACATATTCCAATCATGAGTTTCTACCCCACCTAATTCAACTTTCTTTGTTAGAATATTCCTTGTGTTTGAAAAAAATCCAGCTAGATTTTTTTTTTTAAATAACCTCTTTAACATGCTTTCTTTGCTACTCTATTAATAACCATGGAAGGGTGATTATATTTTGTCTGTCTCCATCATTATTTAAATGAATCGCATTTTTCAATGCATGGTCGGCCTCCTTAATGTCATTACAAATCTTGAATTGTTTTTCTTTATCTCTCCTTCCATCGAAGATTCACCATAATGTCTTTGTTACATGTTTCTTGATGTGCATTATATCAAAGAAGTGAACAATTTCTAGGTGCTCATAGTAGGGGAGTTTATTGAATACGGGGTTATGGTGCATAGCTAGATTTGAACAAGGAGGAACCTAAGCGCTAGAAGAAGGATAAGTTCTATTGATGGGTCAAGATATTAAGGCTTGAATAGTAGTATCTTTGTGTGGTTTTGATCTATTATATTTGGTGCATGACTTGGTCTATAAATCTGATAATTTGGATATAACTGATGTCCGAATATTTGAAAATGGGAAATTGTCTTTTATAGATCTGTATGTAGGTTCGACATAGCAAAGGCGCATATACACGCTGGTTCAGTAATTCAAAACAACGTATAGACTGTTTTTCCTTAATACAGAAGCGTATGCATGCAGGTTCTTCATCTTGAAGTAGTGTACATCTCATAAAATATGTTTTAGCTACTTCTGTTTATTGTTGCAGTGTTTTGGGTTCAGGATTGGTGTCTGGTTACTGTGACTGTTTTCTGGCTACTGCATTCAGAGAAGTAATTGCTTGATTCAGTTTTGGTTGGTGAAAAGAAGATTGGTTGATGGAGATATATTTGATGTTTGATTGATGTTATTGATAGAACTAGTTTGAAAATTTATGAAACGTGGTCCCTGGAAGAAAAGAGAAGGTTGTAGCCTTCTGTAGATCAACACCTACGTACTAGTACATCATCTAGTACAAGAGCTAAGGGGGTTGTAGCTCCGTTCCAAGAGAAGTTGGAGAATAAGAGAAGGTTGTAGCCTTTAGCAGGTAGAAGCCTGCATACTAGTATAAGACTGCACCAGTGCAAAAATATTGTAAAAAGAAGTTTCTTATTAAAAGAAGATAGAGACGAATTGTAGCAAGTGGTTTTCACCCACATTGGGTTTCCACCTTATATCTTGTGTTCATGTGTGTGGTGATTTATTCTGTTTTACTACACCTGTTTACTGCTCTTATGGTTAATGAAGTTCTGATGCATTGATGAAAGATCAACATATAATGGATTAACTGAATCATAAGTTTACTGGATATATGCTAGTTTCTTTAGACATAGTTGCATATATACACAGGTTTCCATAACTGAAGTAGTGTATATATATCTGAGTATGAAAATCAAAAGGTGTTTGATTTGATAATATTGATTCACCTCTCCTCTCCAACACTTGGGAGATTCTATTATATGCAACTTCTATGCATGAGGTGTTATTGTCCACGGTCTTAGTCCAGTCCCTTATTTTCCATTGAAAATATTTTTTTTCAGTACTTCGGTACCTATGGTTCTTACAAAGCAAGTGTCTATAATCATCAACACCTCCTTTCCTAAGCTTCTTGAATCAAGATATTTAGTTTGAGAACCATAAATTGGACAAGAAAATTTTCCCTTAGATTGAAGACCTATAAGAGATGAAATAATTTTTATATCAATTATTTTAAGTATGTAAAATGAAGGCCAAACTATTTTAAAAACATACTTGAAATCAAATTTCAAAAAATTAAACATTATTAAAGTGCAAGGTAATGTTATAACATACCACAAAAATGTGTTATCCCTGGGGCATCATGAATTGTCCATACGATCATTGGATATAATTCAAATTCCCTTTGTGCAACTACTAGTCTAGAGATATAATACATAGTGATATCGTTCCATAACTCCACTAACTCATCAATAAGAGGATCAATATATACATTCAAATATTGGACCTGGTACTTCCCTAATTCATTGAACATACAATAATTACTACATATATGAGTAAATATTTTTTTTTATAAGACATAATTATAATGCATAATTGAACATATATAAGTCAATTAACAAAAAAAATATAGGACATAATTATGAAACAAACAAGACAAATGAGATGGTACTGTGCTAAAAAAATATATTCTAAACAAACTAATACCTGGAACAATCATTGTCAGCATTAAGTTCCCCCTCTTTATTGACTTCCATGGAGGAATGTTGTTGTTGATAACAAAAATGGGCCACACTGTGTAAGTAGACTCAGCTTCTCCGAATGGATTGACAATGTCAACTATTAATGAAAGCCTAAGATTAGAAGGTTCTCTTTTAAACTTTGGCCAGTTTTCCTCTATATTCCTCAATGCAGATCCATCTAGAGGCATTTGAAGAACACCTTTTCCATTTCTATTCCTTTCATGGTAATCATAAGTTTTTTTATGCTTTTGCACTTGAATAATTGTCATAGATGTGGAATTATGGGAATATAAAAAAGAACCTTGTGAGGCACCCTTTTTGTTACTTTATCAGTTTGATATCTACTCTAATCACATTTTTGGCATTTTTCTTTCAATGCATTTTCTTTATAATAGAGAATATCATCATTATGACATGCATAAATAACTTGATACTCCATTCCAATATCTTTCCTAATGACATGTAAATATCAGTATGTATGAGGTAAAAAATTTGATAGTGGTAACATAAATTCACCTACTAATCTACAATAATAATAAAATTAGTATTGGTTAACGTACTAAAGAATATAAATCCTGCATATTGCATCCAAATGCTATAAATTAATGAAATTATGCCGATCAACATACTAACATTGAAAACAATGGAAACAATAATTGATTTATCATGTATATAGTAATAAATGTCACAAAATGTATTACATACCTTAGGAGTTGTGTCACACATGCGTTGGACAAATCATTCTTCACCTATAAGTTGACCAACAACAATAGAGCAGAGAGAAGAGTTGTTTTTGAGCCTTCATAAATAGGTTTAGATGCTATCTCAAGTACAGGTAAATCAAAAGCATGGTCATCATACTGGTTGTCATCATCATCCATTCCAACATTATTAAATGTCTCCTAGAATAATCTATTTGTCCCATCTTCTTCAATTATGTTACCAACATCCTTATCTTCTTCTATAGGATCATTATTTTGATCCTTAATATTAATCGCTTCATGTTGGCTTGAGGGGACTAAGTTCCAGGTTCAAAGTTAGTTGCACTAACCAACAAAACCCTACACTACCAACCGTTTTGGCAACAACCTGTGTAGCATAGGCCGCAGTCTCACCTGAGGCAGTATTGGGGGATGTTAGAACCATATTTCTGCATCTAGAGGGCTATATGATGTGTTTTCTACAGATCTAGGGCTTTACCTTATCCCTCGCAAACCCTAACCCTTAAAACCCAGAACTTATAGTAATTAACATTTCATAGAATTATGTCCTTCGTCAATTGCACAAAACATGCATAACATCATAGAAATAAGTAGGTCTACATCTTCGCAAATTCATTAAGTAATTTTCTTGATTAATTGCATTCAAGAGATCATAAATATAGTTAATTCAAAGATAAAACAGTAATACACAAATGCATATATAGTTCTTCAAATTATGTCTTTTATTATGCTACAAATCTTCAAATACAAATTCTTCCAACCCTACGCACAGAGCTACAGGATAGGAAAAATTTTCAGAACCACCCTAAATTTATATGTATAATAAATGGGCTAATCCCCATGATACATAGGAAAAATGGGAGGAAATTTTATCAATAATATAATATGTATATATATTTTTTTTGGCGAATCTCTCACTAGATTATATTATCTTGTACAGTGATGGAGAATCTTTCACTAAATTATAAAATCTTGTAAGAACTTGGCAAATCTTTTATTGAATAATAAAACATTGTGAAGTCTTGGTGAATGTTTTGTTAAAGTATGAAACCATATATGATAATAAGAAAACATATTCATTAAACTGTAATATACTAACATACATGTTTGGAAAAAAGAAACATAATTTTCTCTTCCTACAAACAATGTTCCAAGTTTCAGTGGCCGTGTTTTACAAGGTTCTTACAATACACTCTTTCATACCCTTCTATTAATTTTGATAATATTCCACAACAAAGTTCTTGTAGCTGTTGATATTGACAACGAGTTCTGTCAAAGTAGGAGAGATTAATCTTTTCTCTACAACTTTTGTCAAGCTACCACTTTTTTCAAGTTATCAAATTTCTTTCTTATTCCATAGACTCCAACTGTGAGATAAAAAAAAACACATCAAGTTTATTTTTCCCAACATGCCAACACGTACCAAGCCCCAACTATATTATATAAGAAAGTATTAGGTATCCCAAAGGTTTGAAGGGGATCTAATTTAAAGAAGTGACCATTGTGAGAATCCTTCCAATCAATATATGAATATATAAATGTAGATTTATTATTATTTTAATTCGAAATCTTCAATTAAATAATAAAATTTAATTACGTCTCTCCCAATCTAAATTCCCTATTAGCATAACCCACTACCCTCATAGGTCTCGCATTTTTTAACAGCATTGTAACATGTAGAGTAATTTCCTATTTGGTGAACAATCTCCACCTTTTAGGAATGTATGGTGCAGTGGCTCCAACCCCTACAGATCATTAGGACAAACTAAGAATAGCACAGAAGATGAAAGGTTGTACAAACTAGCTTATTTTTCAAACAACTAAACCAACTTCAGTACCTAAACTTTTTCATGAAGATATCATATTGAGAATGTTTAAAAAATGGTGAGAAATCTTCTGCGAGGGTGATGTGGAAAGGGTGATAAGGTTTCTTTGTTTTGGATTCTTTTGGTTAAATAAAAAAAAATTAGAAACCAATAATAATGGAGATATTGGTATTTTTTACTAAATTTTGTGAAGTGACTAAATGTAGCTTTAACCATTCACCTTAAGATGTTTTTACAATATAATTTCCTAAGTCTATTTAATATCTTCATTATCATAAAAACCAACCTACATCCATCTTAACTCCACAGCTACCACTCTTAGGGGGATCAAATCTATTTATCCCTCTGAGCACTTGGTAGACTTGGAATTAAGATGGACCTAAGATGATAGAATTTCCCCTTTAAATAGTCTATGCTCACATGAATACCATGGTATTACCATGGGACAATACCATGGGTTATCATAAACCTTGAACTTAAAAATTACTATTAGTAATTTATAAAAGTTAATAAAATTAATAATTGATTTTTATTTTATTTTTTATTTTGACCAAGTGAAAATGTTTAACATACATTAAATTACAACATCCATTTTTACTCTTGATCCACCAAGCCCCGAGAGGGATCAAATATTTTTTCACTCTATGTTAGTTTGCATATCATGATATTTGATCGCTCTCGGGGCTTAGTAGATCTAGAGTAAAGATGGATCTATGTTGGTTCCCCATTTAAATAGGCGACATTCCACTTGAATACCATGTGTCATTTTTATTTTTATTAATACTACTATTAGGGTTAATAACATTTTTTTGCATGGTATTAATAATAATCTAGCCCATAGTATTTTTCCCATAGGTTTCACCTAAATATAAGGAATTTTTTGAGTGTTCGTAAATATAAGGTGACTTATGGAGTAAATATAAAAAAATGTTTTATTTGTTTACCATACCTCTTGTTCATCTATATTTTTATAATTTACCATACCTCTTTTACAAATATGGTATTTGGCCCATAGGATTCACTTAAATAGAAATTCTTTTTTGGGCCTTCATAAATAGAAAGAGGGTTATGGACTAAATACAAAAAGAGGTTTTATTTATTTACCATACGTCTAATTTATTTATATTTTTATTTATTTACCATACCTTTCGAGTAAGTATAAAATGAGGTTTTATTTATTTACCATACCTCCACTTTATTTATATTTGTATTTGTTTACACCCTTGCATGTATATAAGGTGACTTATGGAGTAAATATAAAAAATGTTTTATTTATTTACCATACCTCTCATTTATTTATATTTTTATTAATTTACGATACCTCTTTTACAAATATGGTATTTGGCCCATAGGATTCACTTAAATAAAATGTATTCTTGAAAATTAGGGTGAATGGAAGGTTGTGACTCCTAATTTCAAGGGCTAAATTTACCTTTTTTACCCTCTCCCTTAAAATAAGGTGGGCTATTTGAGGCTATTTGTAAAAATGTACTATGATACAAAATATTCGCCCACTAAAAATTTAAAACCCCTTAATTTCGCCTAAGGGCGAACACTTGCCCCTAAAATTTTCCATGGCTATAGGGGATCATGCACTCAGTCTCAGACTTACCAAGGTGTCCACACACACCACTGTAGGAGTCTTTTCCTTCGCAGAAGTAAAGAATAGATAAAATTAGACCCAAATCATGCATTATTCTTGCTTAGCTATCTTATGGCTCTTCTATGACTTTCTTTTATATTCTTCTTCATTACAATACCATGGTTCGTAAACCATGGGTGGATTTAAAAAAAACTTCACTTTAACAAACTAAGGGTCTTTGACCTTCCTAAATCCCCTTTGACTCCTATTGACATGCGCTACTCATGCTCCACTCCTCAAAATGCGGAGATATTAGAATAAATTTAATAGAACTTAACAAAATTTGACCTAGGGGACCTCATCCCAACAGGCACCCAACCCAAAGTCATGAATCACCCTGAGTGGTGTTTCTTGAACCTTTGCCTAGAGGCTGCTGAATTATATCTTCAACGTGTGAAGATCTATTGTTTCCTGTGCGGTGGCCTGACGAACTTCTTCAACCAATTTCTTCATCGTTGGACCTTCAACTGCAACGCCCATGATTCTATGTGTCTGCTAAAGGGATTTTAATTTTCTCTAGATGGTCTGAGATAGTTGGCTTGCTTCATCATCCCATGGTTGCGTCCTTGAGGAAATGATATAGCCCTTCCGATGCAACTCATCAATCTAGGTTTGTATGAATTTCACTTCTTAGAGTCTAGTGAACCTCTGCACAGGTACTAAGGTTCACACTGTCACCTTGATATCATCAAAATGCAGTTGCTTTTTGTAGATGTCATCTTTGATCATCTACAAGCGTGGGTCCCCCTGCAATGAGGTCCACATCTCCATTGTCTGCTCAAATAATTGATTGCATCCCTTGACTGCAGCAACCAGAGTTGTCATATATTCTTTAATAGCAACCTCACACTGCTCTCTGACTTCCGGAGGTGTGGTTGGCTGCAACTCTAGTTGAAGCTCCGAAATCTACAACTACAACTCAAACTGCACCATTCCAATTTCCTCCTTGGATGCCTTCACTACAGCAACTAACTTATGAATTTTCTCCGCAGAGGCCACCTCGGCTAGAATTTGGAGCTTGGGGAGCTTGTTGCATACTTTGGTAAGGGTTGTCTCTAGCTGCTAATTTCACTGCATTACCTAGTCACATCCCTATAGGGCTTGCACTTTCTATACAAAAATATATTGATTTTTAGTCTTTACCTCTTTAATAATCAGCATAGCTCATTTCTCCCAAATGCAGAGCTCATCTGAAATTCCTTGGTGTAGCTCATGCAAGGTCTAGATAGGTAGTGTTGCAAGGTTGATACTTATATTTTTCCATTACTACGTGTGCTCATAGTCTTTGGTTATCTCAAAATGGAGAGAGCCCGCTGGTAGTTGAAATTCTCGGAGCTCGGATGTGATTTTTGTAGTGGTACTAAATTTTGGCACACTAACTTGATTCACTCTTACTTGCACCAAACTCTCTTGAATCACTCTTGTCTGGACCTATAATTATTTTTGGCCCTGCTACACTTTGTCCAATACCTACTTGTACTGGTCCTCCATGTGCCCCCATATATTTTATGTGGCGAAGCATACAACATCGTCAATTTCATAGAGATCCCCCTCCGTGAGGGCCAACAGTTCAGTATCGACATAATTGTCAGATTTTTGCTTCTTGCACGGCCTAGTTGAAATATTATTTTTCCTTTTCTTGATCCTGAAGGGGGACTCTAATTCTTCAAATTTGACATAGGGGTCTGTACCCCCTTCCTCTTCATCTATGGTTTCTATGTCAACATCTTTGTGCTATGTCTCAGGTTCTTCAAGGTCAATAGTGACCTGTGATGTTGCTTCTTACATATACTTTTCCTTCTGTGTTGCCTTCTCTATGATAGAATCCTTTTCCTTCTGTGATTATTCATCTTGATTAGAAGCCTTATGTGCTTCTTCTTCTTGTCTTTCATGGCCTCTGTTGTAGTTGTTGTTTTCCCCGTTTCTACTTTGGAAGCCTTACTTGTGCCTGCATATTTGCGAGATGGGGTGAGCCAATCACTTGGCCATTTGCTGATGACCCCCATAATATCTTCCTCCACAACTAAATATGGAAACTTGTGCGATGTTCTCGTGGCATCCTTCTTCACGCGCATGGAAAAATTGTGAAAATCTTCTATGAAGTTGGCTATATTTTTATATTGCGCATGTAGGCTAGGTGACAACCATGGCTATTGGTTAATCACCATCCGCAACTCTGATTCAAATAATAACTAGAACATATTTGTTTCAATGAGATGGTCAAGATACATCACTACCCATAGCGAGGAGAATTTTACAGCCTCGCATAATTCAGGATCAAGCATTGGGAATTGGTTACCCTTATGCATCCTCCATGCTACCAGCATGATTAATAACAGTAACCATGCATAGTGGAACACCTTTCGGTCCTCCTGGGCTTCGTGGAAATCCTCCAGGAATTGGTGGTAGAGGTACTTTTCCCAATTGAATTGGACCGCTTGGCTACATTATGCAGCTAAAGATACCACTATTGTTGACACTTCATCGGTGTGACACTTCCGCATTATTTTTCCTGCCAAAATCTGTGCAACAAACTGCATAACTCCATCCAAGATAGAGCTAATGGCATAGCCTCACGAATTATTCACCAACTTGAAATTGCTCTTCAGTTGATTCATGATATTCTTCTTCTGCGACTTCCCAATAAAAGCTTTTGTGGGGTCCACGCCTTGATAAGGTAGCTCAGTGATTCTATGGACCAACATATTGTCAATCTAAATGGGCCCTCCCAGCTAGAGGCACCCATCACGAACCAATGCCAACAATTGATGCACACAGATGGCATTAATTATGTTGTGGCTAAAGTGTGGGACATACAATATATTGAGAAACCTTGCACACTTAATTCCAGATGCCCACTACATTGGCACAAACCTTGTGACACCTACCTCCTCATAGTGGACCTATTCCAAGAATATATTGGGTTCTAATTGCGGAAACCTCGCATGGTCGCCAAAATCCCAATCCTCCATCTTCAGAAATGGCACCCGGACCAACAAGTCTCCCTCAATAGGTACTTGCTTTGGTAGCAATGGCATGAATACCTTGTATTTCACCGAGTCTGCGTCCTTAGTCACTTGGGCAGTGGATTTCCTAGGGGGTATATATGGTCGTAGCCGAGTAATTAGCTCGACATCCTTCGTGCTGATGTTTTCGACCCCCATAGTCAACTCTTCTTCATCTAGACCTAGGGGTTCCATCGGCTACTTATTCTTATCCATATGACCCTTATGTCTAATCTCAGTTGGGTTTTTGTGTGGCTATTTCCGAACTTGGGCTTGCTGTCGTTTCTTTTGTTTTTTCTCTCCTGCCATGGATGAAGTAGGTTTTGGCCTCGATCACATAGGTGTTGTGGTAGGGAATGGTGGTGTCGCAATCATGTTTTCAAGGCTCCTCCAGAATAGTTTCTTCTTCCACTTAGGAAAATTTGCCTTGAAGCCAAGCCCCTTTGGCGAAAACTCCTTCTTTACTACCTGCCAATATCATCGAGACATAGAGAAGTTGTCGATGTTCACACTTAGGTGCAAAATCTTAACACAATCTTTCTAGAAGAAAAGTGTTCGAATGAGGAGTAGGATATTGTATTTATAGCCCTTTTTGAATTCAAATCCATCGATTCCCTCTAGATCTCCCTCATTAATTCTCTTTTGGAAGCATATTTCCAAAGATATTCTCCTAAAATGCTTTTCCCCTACTCCCTTTAATGGAAAAATAGTGATCTAATCACCTACAATGTTTTCAATGTCACTTCTTGGCCAGGCTGCATGGGACCCACCTTACTAGCACAACTCTGTCATTGTAGCTCTATTGGCTTGTTGGGGCCTGACCCAGGTTCAATGTTAGTTAGTGTTGGAGAGGTAAATCCCCTCTACGGATAGAGGCGATCCCTACTAGCCCAGAACGGGTCTAGCAACAATCAAACAATGCTATCACCCAAGTTCCTAATTGAAAATAAAAGGTAGGTGATGAAGACCTACTTGAGATCCAACGCTTTAGTTCGTAGAAGAGACATCACCCACGTTCCTTTGCCTTGGCCGATCACGATCCTCCAATATCCACGTGAATGGACACCTGCACACAAAGAGAACAACACAAACAAAAGTGTGAAATCTAATATATGCAATTATACATCAGTCAGGAAGGATATAATTCAACATCAACCATTACAAGTACAACGAGAATGGAACCATAATGATAGTCATCTACTATTAATAATCAACAAAGGAGAATACAACCAGCGTCCTGATGGCAAGTCGTCCTTTGGCTGGGTGCTCAGCTACACAAGTCTTGCAAAAGCTTGAAGGGGTGAGGGACAAGCTCTCTCTCTCTTTAGTGACAAAGTCTCCTTACTTAGGGAAAGCCTTATGGATACAAGAAGGCTTCTTGCAACTCCAACCTTTTGATATCTTCCTTTCAGCACAAGTATTGCCACAAGAGTCAAAGCTATTAGAACCAGAACTAGAACTCGAACTAGCTTGCTCAAGCCATGGGAACAAGCTTTTATAGAGGAAAAGGAAGAGATAAGGTCAATTCCCCACAATCATGGATTTGGCTTCATCACTTGGAAACTTCCATGGAATGGTGGCAAACAACTTTCCATCCAAGGAGATTCGAAGCCAAACCATCCTCACTTAACTTGGAGTCAGTTTGGTGAATGAGTTGGACAGAACCTTTGGAGGTTTGATTAGTTCAAAACTTTGCCCAAAATGGTTGGCGCGATTGCGACTCTGGGATAGAGTGCTAATGGTGCGCCCTTTCAATAGGATTTTCCCCATTGGCGCGGGCATAACATAGGGAACCAGCGCTAATGCAAAAAGGGTTGTTTTTAAGGGAAATGAGCAGGAGATGTCTTAAGGGCATATGAAGCTCATGTTTAGAGGTGAATAAGGCAAGTGGTTTCAAGTCTTGTCACTTCTCACAAGTCCCAGAATGTGTCCTCCAAGATGCAGGATAGGGGTAACGGGGACGGTGACAAACGGTGACAAATTACTGTGTAACAAATGCCCCCTAAAGCATGAGGCCCGAGAGAGAGAGGGGTGAAGTGCTTTACAAGAACATGTGTGACTGAAACACTGCCTCCGGAGAACCTGCGAAAAGAAGTACAACTGATATCTCAAGTACATGATATATATGTGGTATGGGCGCAACCATCCATAACAGAGTATAAAACTGGATCCCAGGCATGGACGCAGCCATCCGATGAGGATCTATGAGTGGACTCAGGTATGGTCGTAGCCATCCAATGAATGAGTCATGTAATGATTACAATAATCCACAAAATGCAACCCGGATCTCAATATGCACAATCCGGGGTCTTGCACTCCAACTCGACCCAAACACAGTACAAGTTCAAGCATGTGAATATAGGAGTTGAAGTTGAACATGCATGAACATCGTCTGATTACCAGTCAATGATGAAAACTGTTGACAGACGCGAGAGGCGCCACCAATAATGACGATGGTCCTCAAGGTACTATAGGTACAATCCACGGCGTGTGAATCAATGAGCCAGTGTCGAACACCCGTAGAATCATCCGATTGGAGGCCAATGATGAAAACGTCGCGTTGAACACGAAGAACCTGCCATTGAGGCAAGCAGGCTCCAAGGTACCTGAAGGGAGTCTCTAGGTCACCTTCCTGGATAATGAGTTGAAGTCGACAGGAAGTGATCTTGATCGAAGGTCCATGATGTTTCCCACATCATCGACACGAGACAGAGAGGGACAATATGTTTTGTGTGAGATATCAGAGGGAGGTTGAGTATTCTTGCAGAGGCCAACTTCTCTTGGACATATTGGCGGCACAATGAAGGATTTGGCAGTATTTGAGGTCAAATGATCAGGGGTCATGATGACGAGACGATGAGCAGATGAATGGTCAAATAGGATAACCCAAACCCACGGAGGCAAATGTGAAGCGAGATGAGATGTCCCCACCCAGACACGAATGCAGAAAGTGCCATGTTCAAGAGCGACATACTGCCGATGACGACGATTACGATTCCTTTATTCCCCCACCATTTCTGCCGAGTACCCCGGTTATTTTTGGGTGGCAAGCTTGATGGGGATAGCATATGCTTGAGGAGCGTCATTTCGACGAAAACCGATGTCATTAAGTTTTAACGAGTCTGACAAAGGAAGAACTCGGCGCCTTTTCATGTTTAGAGAGTTTGAAAAGACAGCGAAAAGAAGACTCCTGGGGTGTCCTTTTTCGTAAAGTTGTGTCTCTCGAGCCCGAAAAAGTATAAAACGATGCTCGAAAGAACCGCCCGATCATTACGACCGAGGAGTACTTTTTGTGAATAGTGACATTGATCTGAAAAAAGTAAAAAAGCGACTGATATCACGTCGTTTCATTTCCATTAACGAACCTGAAATGACAAGGGTCCGACGATCTTTTCATTCTTTATACGGTCGGAAAAAGAGTTTAAAAATGACCGCCTCTTATTTATGTTTAACGAGTCAAGAGGGATAACTCGGCAATCTTTTCACATTTAGCGAGTCAGAAAAGAGCTAAAAGATGACTCCATAGTAACTTTTTCGTGTATTTACCAAGTCCGAAAAAGTATAAAATACAACTCGTTTCGCCATCGAAGCTGTGTAAAAGACCTGTCGCTGCACAAGAAGTAGACGTAAAACCCATTTTCGACCAAAAATACATTAAAATATTCAAAAATAACCCTTCTAAACCCAAAAAATGAGTTAAAAAGCTTATAAATAGGGTGAAAATGTAAAATTGAAATTACTTTTACCATTTACCTATTGAAGAGTGAAAAGGGTCCATTTGGGAGGCAAACTTCAGGCGGCGATTATGACCAATCCGTGCAACCATTCGTGACCTCGTCAGCTCCAGGTAAGAGGCGCTTCCCTTAGCTCCATTTTTATACCATTTTTTTATTCATTTAGTTCCTGATTGAGCCCCAACAAGGGGGAATTTCAAAATTAGGGCTTCGCCCCATTGGCGCAGGTATTCGGCACGGACCCGCGCTAATGGGGTGAAATACCCAAGGGAGCCACGCCATTAGCGCGGCTATTTTAAGAACAGTCGTGCTAACCGCGCGACCTAAATTTTTACATGTTCTTACCCATTAAAAATGAAATTTCCCTGGATTATGAATTGTCCAATGTCCTAATTAAGGAAAATTTGTCCTTGTGGGTGTAGGAAACAGGTCAAAATGGTGGTAGAATGGAAAGAGCGAGAACATGACATTGTGGATGCCTTAGCCATTGAGGATGAAGGGTGCATGAATGCCCTGAGGGATTGTGGCCTTAAGAAATTCTTCCTCACATCATACATGCGGTCGCAACCTAACTTGCTCCAGTTTATCATCGATGCTTGGGACGTAGACGACCAAGTGTTTCGTCTGCGGAATCAGACCTTAGAGCTCGAGGTCTCTGATGTATTCTTCATGACGGGATTGTCACGGAGAGGGGCGGTTCCTATTCTGACTGGTAGTAGACCTTCCGGGGAGAAGGTTGGTGAAGTGAAAGCTCGAGTGTGCCTGGAAGCACAATTCGGGCAGCGGAGTGCCAAGATGTTAATCAACACCATCCGGGATTTGACTCTGAAAACCATCCTCTTCACCATCACACGTGTAGCTGGGGTAAAAGCGCCCCACGAGGCCAACAAGAACCACCTGATACTTGCAACTGAATGCCTCAGTCCGACCATCTTTGACTGGGCTGCAGTGGTGACTACTAATATTAAGAGGCAGCTCACAAATTGCAAGCGAGCGGAGACGAAACAATTTGCATATGGTTCGATCGTGGTATCGTTCTTCCTGGAATGAATACCACTCTTCCAGGTTCAGAGAGCCGTGGTGGCAGATCCATTGCCACAAGAGCCTAGAATGGCTCGCTGGGCAGCATTGATGCCTAGAGGAGGAGGAGGCGAGGAGATGTCATGGCATCCCGAGTTCTTCATATGGCTCCGACGATAGTTGATCATGATCCAGGATTGGTTGTATGAAGGGACCAGTTTCATGGGAGACCCAGACCTTCCACTACCAGAGGGGGAGGAATGGGAGGAGGAGTTAGGTATGAACTCCTTGATTTTGATGTTTTTCATTTTTTTGTCTTTTTTAATACATGCCTGTTCTAATAATGATTATATGTATATGCAGATGTGGGCCCAGAGTGACCAGCCGAGCTATCCCCTACAGCGAGAAGAGGCCAACATGCAGTCGGCCCTTAGGTAGGAGGTGTCGTGGGGGAAGAGCTGATACAGAATCTCGAGGGGCTTGCCCAAGGGATTCCCGGTTATGCCAGATTGGCATATGTGCCTTTCGCTTATTAGAGGCACACAGTAGGGGTGCCGACTCGCGTCCACGGTCTGCTGAGACGATTGGTGCGAGCGGTGATGTGCTATCATGAGCACCACCGTGCTTAGACTCCTAGGCTTTATTTTCTGCATATTTTTTGAGAGACATGTGGCTCAGATGTACGGAGAACACAGAATCTATCCAGACATGTACATTCTATTTTTTGAACGCCTCAGTGCGCCAACACGATATATATATATATATTATATATATATATATATATATATATATATATAATATTATATATAATTATTATATATATATAGAATATATATAAATAAATATATTATATATATATAGATACATGGTGTTTTTATTGTATCTTATGCTTCCTGTATTATGTTGATTTACATATTATGCAAATCTCTGTCCAATACATAGTTAGCTAATGCATCGGTTACCGTATTAAGTCTTCTTGGAATGTGATGATAAGTAATGTAATCAAAATCTCTTTCCAATAACTTGACACGTAAATACAACCTTAAAATGCGATGATCTCTGACGGAATATCGTTCGTTGAGCTAGTGGACTACAAGTTGAGAATGTAAGTTTACAACCAATACGCGGATTCCGAGGTTAATCGCCTCGGCTAATAATTCAATTACAACACTATATTCAGCCACATTGTTCGCTGTACAACCCAGACACACCCCTTGAATATCTACTAACTCACCATGGGGATCGTAGATCAACCATGCCGCAGATGACAAATTGCGAGTACTACGGGAAGCATCTTCAACGAAACCAACGTAAGGCGATCCAGACATCTGTTCAAGAAGCAAAAGACACAATAAGCGGCAATCACGCTGACACACTAAGATAAAAAACTAAATAAACATGCACACACACAACACACTCTTAAAAGCATATGCATGTACAAAAAGAAGAGAGAGTGCCTGGACTCAGGCATAATATTTCTTGAGATACAGCCCATTTCGGGGCCTATCCAGGGGATCGCCTTCATAATCTATAAGCTCATAGGCACCTTTTTGTAAAACTCTTTTCACAATATAGGGCCCATGCCACATCGTCTCGAGTTTTCATGCCCCCAGCTTATCGTTAGCTTGATCGTAGAGCAGTACTAGATCTCCCTCGATGAAAGAGCGGGGGTTAGCAGTGTTATCGAAGTGAGTTTTCACTCGCTTCTTTTGAGCTTCAATATCTAGGGAGGCTAGACGACGTGTCTCATCCAGTCGTTCCAAGTAAGGAAGCCACTCTTCTATAGGAATAGTATCGGGGAGTAACTCGACGGCTAATTTGAGTGAAGGAATATCACACTCAATGGGAAGGGTCGCCTCCAGTCCATATATGAACCAAAAAGGAGTGAAACCGGTGGCGTCCTTCACGGAGGTACGGTAGGCCCACAAAGCAGAAAACAACATCAAATGCCAACTAGACTTGTGCATGCCAACAGTTCTTTGAAGCATCGTGACCAAGACCTTGTTCACGGCTTCCACTTGACCGTTTGCCTGAGGATAGTACGGAGTCGAACTATCATGCCTATGACCTAGCTGGGTTGTTAACTCAGCCATCATATGATTACGAAAATGTTTTCCGTGATCAGTGACAATGGCTTGTGGAACTTTGAACCGCGAAATAACATGGTTAAACAGAAACTGCGCTGCAGTGTGACCGTCTTCAGACAATGTAGGCATCGCCTCAGCCCATTTCGTAAAGTAATCTACAACAACGATGATGTAACCATGCCCCCCGGTCGAGCGAGGGTTACATGTCACATAATCGATGCCCCATTTGGCAAAGGGGCCGACGGTTACAATGTGGTGCAGCGGGGCAGGGGGCGCACGCATCTTCCGTTGGTAAATCTGACATTCGTGACAAGAACGGACGGTAAGAATGCAATCCTTGAAAATGGAAGGCCAGAAGTAGCTAGCACGGAGGATTTTCCGTGCGGTGGCATATCCATACATGTGACCGCCACAAGCACCAGAGTGGCAGTCATTTAGAACTCTTTCAGCTTCTTCGAAGGTTAAGCATCGGCGAAGAACCGAATCAACACCGAGACGGTACAGGGTGTTCCCAACGATGCGATACGGTTGGGCTTGGTGTTGAATCCGTCGACGAGCGTCTTTTGAGGTCTCGGGACGGAAAGAGGACGTCTGCAAGTAGACAATGATGTCCCCGTACCAAGGATCGAGGGTGCTGATAAGGAAAAGAGTTTCGTCTGGAATAGAATCCTCTATTTGAGAGGAAGTAGCGACAGATGGCAAGGAACACAAAAGTTCAGCGAAGACGAGTGATTTCTTGGACTTAGCAGCAATAAATTCCAAGTCAAAATCTTGGAGGATGACGATCCACTTTGAGTATTTGCCTTCCAGCAATTATCGTGAGAGAATGTAAGTCATGGGGTTGCAATCCAAGATCACCGTCATAGTATGCAACAAAATATAGTGACGGAATCGTTGAACTGCACAAACAACGGTGAGGGCCAACTTCTCGACATATGCATATCGAGTCTCCGTATGTAGTAAGTTGCGACTAAGGTAATAAATGACATGTTCGATGCCATCATTGTCGTCTTGGACCAAAAGCATACCGATGGTGGTATCGGCAGCGGCCAAATATAGTGTATAGTCATGATGATAATTTGGAGGCCGCAACAAAGGGGCGGAAACTAGGAGAGTTTTGAGATGAGAAAAAGACTCCTTGGCTATGGCATCCCATCAGAATGGGGTGTCACGCTTTAGTAACCGGGTAAAACCCTTTGCCACTTCGGCATAGTTTGGGATGAACCATCTTAGAAAATTAGTTTTTCCCTGCAAGCTTTGAAATTTCTGCAAAGTAGCAGGGGGAGGAAGATTCACAATTGCCTCGACTTTAAGGGGATCCAAACGGATGCCCTCTCGGGAGACGATAAACCCGAGAAGTCGACCAGATTCAATGCAAAAGACACATTTATGCGGATTTAATCGGATATTATAGTGTCGACAGCGAAGAAAAATCTCACGAAGATGCGATGGGTGGTCCGCGCGCTTAGCTGAATGAGTGGGGAGGTCATCCAGATAAGGTTGTACGATGTGCCGGATATCGTGGAAGGCATAAGACATCTCACGCTGGAAGGTAGCGCCGACATTCTTAAGACCGAAGGGGAGACTTTTGTAAGAAAAAGTGCCCCACGGACAGATAAAGGTCATCTTGTGTTGATCAACGGGGGCGATATTAATCTGGTTGTAACCAGAGAAGCCATCCATAAACGAATATATTCGTTGCCTGCACACTCGTCAATGAGTTGGTCAATGAACGGTCTGGGGTAGTTATCTTTTGGGCAAGCTCGATTAATGTCACGGTAATCGACACAGACGCGAATGGTACCCTGTTTTTTATCTTCAGGGACAATATTTGAGACCCAATCTGTCAGTGGGATAGGATAAATGAATTCAGCTTTAAGAAGTTTTTCAACTTCTGGTTTGATAGTTGCTGCCTTACGGGGGGTGCACGGGACGCAAACGCTGACGAACAAGTTTGGCCCCGAGATACATAGGTATTTTGTGCACCACTATGGATGTATCAATACCGGGCATTTCTTCGTAGGACCATGCAAAAACATCACGAAATTCGCGGAAAAGGGCGATGTATATCTGAATCTCCTCAGGAGTGGAAGTGACTCCTATATAAATTTTCTCGACAATCCCTGGCTTAACAAAGATGTCGATGGGTTGCGTTTGCGTGATGTTCCCTAAATTCCCCTCAGACGATGTATGATAAATCTAGATGGGCATCTGAAGAGGCTGAGAAGGGAGACATGGAGCAAACCGCTCGAGACAAAGCAGTGTTTCCCGGAGGGTAGGGAGAAAGGAGGAACGGTGGTGAATAGGGGACCACAGACGTTCTTCTAGAGACATAGTCTCTATGATAGCCTCATCGGAAGGAAACATTTCCTTTAATGGATTCGAGGAGGTGTATTCTCCAAAACAGGGAGGAAAATCATCTGAGTCAAGAGCCCCACTTGAAGTAGTGGGTTGATCATGAGGGGCCGATGCAGTAACAATTTCAATGTAGTTGAGTTCGGCTGGACTCAACGACATCTCCTCACCCTACGATTCTATCTGGTCGATGGGGGGAAGGGCCCAAGGATCAGAACGAACCGAGATCATGGAGATAGAGGTGAGGTTGGGAGGTGGGAGGGAGAAAACACCCATGAGGGCGGGTTCTTTGAAGAGCCCGGCTCCCACACTCTCAAACGGAACATAGGTATGCTCAACGAACGGTAAATTCCCCTCAGAAGAGGAAGCGAAGAAAGAAAGCTAGTCAACCGTGACAATTTTCCCCTGATGAGGGAAACGAATGACATGGAAGAGGGATGAAGCCACGACACGCATGGCATACGTCCAACTCCGGCCCAGAAGGAGGTTATATGTGAGATTTGCGTCAGCAACCTCAACTTCTACTTCCACGGTCTTCCCTTCTAAGGTGATTGGTAATCATTGAAGAATACCACAAGGACGGGATTCTCTCCCATCGAAAGCTTCCAAGGTCGTTGGAGACTGGCTCAGAGTCGGGGACCCGATCGCTTTCCAACAAGCAATAGACATAATGCAGGTTGATGCGCCTTCATCAATAACTGTACGATGGATCGTTTTGGAATTGATGACGACTTGAATGAGAAAAGCGATCTGATGAGGTAGTCAAGGAACATGGCTCTCTAGGTCGAAGGTAATCAGATCTGAATCCGCTGGGTCGATGCCACCGATGGCCGATAGCAGGGACTTCCTCTGGGGGGGGCAACTCTGAAGAACATCTAAGGCAGACATAGACGACGGAGCCTGTGCTAAGTCCTCTGCGATGCTATAGTGCTGGGCAGCACGAGCATTCGGATTATAAGAAGATCTTCTGAGTACCCCTTTAGGAGGGGGTCGGATTGTCATCTCAGTACTCGGTCTCTCGATATGGAGGGGACCAGAGCTGGACGAAGGAGCACTTGAGGGAACCTCTGGCTCCTTCCCGGCGGACGACGGATACTCCTTCGCTCGAGTCATTACATGAACGGGAATAGATCCAGCCATGAAGACCTGGGAACTGAAGGGAGAAGAAGACGAATCAGCCACCATTTGAGTTTTCTGAGAGGGAAAGGGCTCTTTAAGAACCGCAGGGACCCCAGGAGCAACCTTCAACAAACGACTAACTTCGGACCACCTGGGGCAGTCCTTAGTGTAGTGATCCTCCTCACAAATTAGGCAAGGATACTTGGGTTTGCGCTTAGCTCCTTCCTCGGCTGGAGGTTTGGAGGATTCCTGTTTAGGTTGCTCAGATTTATTTTTCCCTTTCCCCTTTTCCTTTTTCTTTCCTTTCGAGGCCTTGCCCGCCGTGGTGGACTAGACGACATTGACCTCGGAAGTGTTACCAGAATTCGAACCACCCTGAGAAGTGTTTTCGTTAGATGCACTTGACTTTTGCTTCCCAAGGTTCGACGATGATTTTTTAGAGGCCGGGTTCACAGAGCCAATGACTCCATCAACAGATGGCTTGGGCGAAGCCTTGGATGTACCGAGCCTTGGGGCGTCTGGCAAATACTCATACAAGGTACCAGACTGAGAGTAAACTAAGTCTAGGTACTGAGCACGCGTGATTGCTTGCTCTTCAGTTACACAGGCTCCCATAGCAATGTCCCGTGCAAGCTTAGGGACAAATGAAGTCATGAACCAGTTAGTGAGGAGTTGATCAGGGATCCAAAACTTGATCAACCTGCGACACCTTCTCCATTCATGTATATGATCGGAGATATGCGTAGTTGTCTTGTACCGAATGGGTAACTGAAAGTGAGTAAGGAATTCCATGGCCAACGAATTAAAATATTGAAATGACACGTGGGTCAATTCAATATACCATTTAGTGGCAAAACCAGTGAGAGTCCTCTGAAAGAGGAGAAGCCGAATTGAGTCATCGAGCCATGAATTAGATGAGCACCATAAGTGATACGTCATGACATGAGCTTGAGGGTCCTCTCTGGCTTTTCCGTCGAATTTGGGACAATCACTAGGTATTTTAGTTGGAACTAGTGGCCATTGTGGATTATGTAAAATGGGATCATTTGTTAACTTCGACACATCGGGCAGTTCCAACGTCGCTAGAAATGGTAGTTGCGGGTTAAAGGACATTTGTCCCGGATATGAGGTAGAGCCAGAATTCCATCCAGTTCCTGTTTTCCCCCACTGGCCTTGTCCCGATGGACCAGGTCCAAAAGGGCCTTGTCCAGAAGGATTTTGTCCGTAAGGGTTGTTTCCAGAACCGGGTTGTTGATACTGGTTCTGCCCCCAACGCCCCATTGGTTACCGTACTGGCTAGCAGGTTGTTGTTAATTTTGATAAGGGTTGCCCTGCGGCTACTGGTAATTTTGATACAGGGTATATTGATTTTTCCCCTGGGGTTGCTGGCATCCATACTGAGCCTGGGAACCAGGTGGCGTTTGATGAGCAGATTGGGATTGATACCCACCTGAATACGGGGTTTGGGATTGGTACCCACCCGAATAAGGAAGCTGGGATTGATACTCACCTGAATAAGGAGGTTGGGATTGGTACCCACCTGAATAAGGAGGATGGGATTGGTACCCACCTGAATAAGGAGGCTGGGATTGTACCCACCTGAATAAGGAGGCTGAGATTGATACCCACTTGAATAGGGAGGCTGGGATTGATACCCACCTGAATGAGGAGGCTGGGATTAGTACCCGCCTGCATGCTGGGCCATCTGGTCGGAAGGTTGTCCTGGTCGGATCTGAGATGGCCTCGTTCGCCCAGAAGGTCGAGCTTGCTGAGCGAGGGGCTGCCCTTGTGCAACCGAAGATTGTCCTTGTAGACCAGATGGTTGTTGTGCGATAGGCTGGCCTTGCTGTGCGTAAGGCTGACCCCCTTGCCCAGAAGGGTAGCCTTGCTGGTTTCCGGGTTGACCTTGCTGATCGTAAGGTTGTCCCTGGTTCCCATAGGGTTGCCCTGAAGGGTAGCCCTGTTGGGTCCCGGGTTGTCCTTGCTGAGCATTGGGCTGTCCCGGGTTTCCAGAAGGTGGCCCAAGATACGTGAAAGATGTACCACTAGAGGCTAAAGGTTGTCCCTGATAGGGTTGTCCTTACGGGCCTCCTTGTTGACCTAGGTAATTCTGGCCATAATACTGTTGCCCATGATTAGGCTGTGAGTAAGACGGTTGACCCTAGTAGGGTGGTCCTTGAGATGGCTGTCCTTGACCCTGATGGTACTGGCCATCGCCATATCCGGCAGTACCCCAAGCCACGTTCAATGGAACGGAAGTCTCAACATAAGGCTCTTCAGGCAAGGAGGTATACAAATAATGATTCTCAAGATCATAATAGGGGCCTTGCCCACCTGGGTTCTGGACATTATGCAAGTACTGGGAATATGCCTCCTCTACCATCATAGGATCAGAAGGAGGAGGGGCACCACTTGCGGGGTGGACAACTCTAGCAGTATGTGTCGATTTACCACTTTGTACTGGACCTCGAGATGGGCCTGCAGCAGAAGTGACAGCAGAAGACGCTGTAACGACACTAACAACTGGAGTTGATCACGCGATACAGACGGTCGGATTGGTTGGGACTGTTGTAACAGCAGTATGGTGAACTTCGGAAACAAACGGTCCTGTGGTAGGGACGATGTTTTGATCCCACATAGAAGAGGAAGCCGCAGAGTTCATAGCATCCCTCAGCAATCTATAACGCGCCGGCACTGTGATACCGAGAGGTGTAACGGTGTAGGGCGTAGAGATGATTGGGGATGTAGCCGAAATGGGAGTATCGATACTCGACATAACGGGCGTCCCACTCGACACAGGAGATGTATCCTCCATATCGAAAGAAGCCATCGGAGATGCAACACCAACAGGAGTGGTGGGAAAGTCCTCTTCAGAGGGTTCCCAAACAGGGTTCCAAAACAAGTCGTAAAGCGTGTCCTCTTGAGCTCGAGAGTTCAGTGGTTGGATACTCAGAACAATAGGAAGAGCATCACAAACCGGTGTCTCAGGGGCAACAGAAGATGGAGACCCTTGGTCACTTGGGACAAGAGACGGAGTCCATGGATCCGCTAGGATGATCAAACAAAGACCCTAAGAAAACTAACGATAAGAGACCCTACTCAAAACTAAACGCAAACAAGATCTACCAAGGTAAATGTTATCATGGCCGAATAAATTTTTATGACATTAGGACACAACTTGACCTTTTCATGTTTTAAGAGTCGAGAAAAGGACAAAAGATGACTCTAGTCACCTTCGAATGTTTAAAGAGCCTGAAGTTACAAATGCTCAATAGAGCCTTTTCTTTTACAGAGTCCGAAAAGGATCAAAAAGTGACTGCTCTGGAGAAACTAGGTAAGGGGTTTACCAGACAATCCGTAAAACTGCTTATACACCTTGGCAATCGTATGAAAACCAAGGACTTTCCGTACTGCAGTCAATCTCCCCGAATGCTGTGTTCGGTGCGTTATGGCTTGTAAGGCAGCAGACATGGCTTCCTATGGATCAAGGATGATAACCTAGTGGAGTCTCCCCATATATACGCGATGGTACGTGGGAGCCCAAGTCCGTACTAGACCACAATCGAATCACACAAGGAGGAATCACCCAACCTTATTGCGAGAACAAAAGTGACTAGGTTTAACGACGTCGGAGCACGTCTCTAGCCTAGACCTCTAGAATGTGAGCATTATGTTCCAATGCGTTTTTAAGTTTATTCGGTTTATTTTATGGTTGATCTTTTAGTTAAGTTTCGATTTCAGGTCCTACCGTATTTGATCTTTCACAATTTCCTAGATGCAAGCTATATGCCAAAGAATACCATTTCGTTCAATGAATACTAACTACGAGAGGGTTGAGAATTTTCAATCAAACAAAATGAGCACAATCAATCAAACACCCTAATGCAGCTAATGGCAAATAAATAAAACTTTTTCTTTCAAGAATACAAATCAACGAAAAGTTCTATTCCATTAACTATTGAACGCAAAAGAGATTCGTTTGATTTCGTTTTCAAAGGCACAATGCACTAGAATGAATTTTGAAAGACAATAACACCGAGTAAAAGAGATAACTTCACTCAATGAGAACACAATGAAGTCCCAAGACACCAAAACAGTTCTCCAAACCAAAAGACAAACAAAGGCTTGTACGAGCTATGTGATCCAAGCTCAAACAAAGCTAGAATGAAATCCAAGCAAGAAAGAAGCAAGTCACTCGGAAATCAACCCAAAAACACTTCAACAATCATTGAACAAGTGAAAAAATCAATCGCAAAGTCGACTGGACAATCAAGAAACCCAAAACTCCTACGGAAGGCTCGACACACACGGCCACTAGATGTCCTAGGGTTAAGGTGTGAAATCGGTAGAAAGAAGCAAACACCCGAAGGACGGAGGTTAAGAACCAGTCAGACAAGGATCGAACACACTCCAGCAATCGAAAAAGATGTGGCAAGAGACGAATCCAAGCTCAGAAGGTAGGCAAACAAGTGGAATAAAAAGGTTAACAAGCCTGGCGCGACTGTCAAGTTGTAACTCGCGCTATACAGGGATTGGAGCGGGTCGCCAGTTAGCAACAAGGGCCACTAGCGTGACTGTCAAAGAAAAAACCGCGCTAATAAAGTTTTCCAAGTCAAAAAGAAAAACAAGCAGTCCAAAGCTTGGTTTACAGTATCTACCCAAGCCAGGAAGCAAGAGGCAGCAAGAAATTCAATCCAAAAATCTATCCAAGCAAGCAAACAAGAGAAAACCAAAGAGGCAAGACAAACTCCAAATTGTTCAGTCCGTAAACCAAACCGGAGATTGACTAAAGCGGCTTTGATCTACTTCACTAATGCAAAGAAATACTGTTTCGAAGGCTATCTGGCCATGCTTCAGACTCTGTCTAAAGTTTACAAATCAAACAACAAGCTAAAGTCCCCAGTGGAGTCGCCAAATTGTTGGAGAGGTAAATCCCCTCTACGAATAGAGGCGATCCCTACTAGCCCAGAACGGGTCTAGCAACAATCAAACAATGCTACCACGCAAGTTCCTAATTGCAAATAAAAGGTAGGTGAGAAGACCTACTTGGATTCCAACGCTTTGTTCGTAGAAGAGAGTCGCCCACGCTCCTTTGCTTGGCCGGTCCAGTCCTCCACTATCTCCGGAATGGACAACTGCACAAGGGAACAACACAAACACAAGTGTGAAATCTAATAAATGCAATTATACATCAGTCAGGAAGGATATAATTCAACATCAATCATTACAAGGACAATGAGAATGGAACCATAATGATAGTCATCTATTATTAATAATCAACAAAGGAGAATACAACCAGCGTCCTGACGTCAAGTCCTCCTTTGGCTGGGTGCTCAGCTACACAAGTCTTGCAAAGCTTGAAAGGATGAGGGACAAGCCTCTCTCTCTTTGGTGACAATATCTCCTTACTTAGGTTAAGCCTTATGGACACAAAGAAGGCTCTTGCAACTCTAATCTCTTGATATCTTCCTTTCAGCACCAGTACTATTACCACTATCTTGCTCAAGGCATGGAGACAAGCTTTTATAGATGAAAAGGAAGGGATAAGATCAATCACAACAATAATGGATTTGGCTTCATCACTTGGAAACTTCCATGGAA
>APFE031613863.1:304817-324803 GCA_000404065.3 Pinus taeda
AGCTGACCTTGTTCCTTTAGGCAGTGAAGCAACACTTTTAGGGACTTAGGAGCCCTCAGTTTATGGAAATTTATGATTTGGGTTGAAGTGCCCAAAAATGTCTATAAAACTTGTGCAACGCTACATCCACCCGTTGCTTTAGCTGCTTGGCCTCCTACAACTTTGCTAGTCTTTGTGTCAGTGTGACGATTCGCGTTGTGCCCTTAACCTCATCATAGAGCTATTGTAGCTCGTGCACTTTCGTCTTTAGTCGTTGGACCTTAGGGTTCTCCTGCAAGCTTTCCAAGACCTCAAACAACTGCTCAAAAAGTTGTGTGCAGTCTACTACTGCACTATCCACCGCCGCTACTACTTCTATGATAGTGGTCACCTGCTGCTCCTTCACTTTTGGTGAAGTTCAAGGCAAGCCTTCAACTGTAATTCTGTGATTTGTAGGTTCAACTCCAACTGAACACTCACCATATTAGTACGAGTTTCACGCACCCCTGTGGCCAAATTGTGGATGTGCACCTCAACTGGCTCCTCCTCTGGAATGGCCATCTTTGGGATCATTCGGTAGACCTCCTCGATGAGCTACATAATGCGCTTGCTCTGATGTGTCACCTCGGTCTCAGTGGTGATGGTAGAATCTCGATGTAGTTCCATCTGCTCATTTTTTTTCTATTTTTCACTGATCACCTGGAGGGCATGGTGCTCACAGGCCCTCAGATTTTCAATCACTCCATCCTACAAGAGGTGGAGCACTTCATGTGGGAGCACTACTAGTAGGGTGAAATCTAGTAGTGCTCCTATCAGCTTCATTCTCTGTGGTCAGTGCTTCATCAGGAAGCACTATTGCATTGGAGGTCTTCGGGCATAGCATCTCAGCAAGTTCTGAAGTGCCAATAGCTAGGATAGTAGACATCATGCTAGCGTGCAATGTGTGGGTCTGTAGCTCCTCCAACCCTCTCTTGATAGCCCCCAAGATTATCTGTTGCTAGTGGTAAAATTGTTGTAGGGCCTCTGTAGTCACATCCCTCACTATGTCATTAATGTCATGTAGATCAGCAACTGTTAGGGTGATACGGTTGAGTGATGCCTTGGTAGCCTTTGATTTCTTCCTTGACCCTCCTTTCTCTGGCTCCCTTGCGTAGTTGATACAGGTGGACATCTCCTATGGGTCCCCATTGTGTTTCTTGTCTGTCTCCTCCTCTGTCTCAGGTGAAGGAAACCTCGCACCTTTGTTAGAGCCTCGCTCTGCCCACCTATCTACTTTATTGTCTATTGCGTGGCCTCACTCTCTGCTTGGGCCTGATCAGCGGCCTCTTTTTTCCTTGTTTCAGCTGGCTGTGTCATCTTAAGCTTGTCTGCCTCCTATTTCTTTGTGATGGACTTACTCTCTCTCACCACCAAGTTTTTTGTAGAGCACCACTCTGCCAACCATTCATCAAGTACCACATCAATGGCATCATCTGTTTCCAAGTAAGGCAAGTCGTACCATTTTTGCATAGGGTCCTTCCATGCCCTAATGGATACATGATGGAATTTTGGTTTAAATTATGCGTAGCCCTGCAAGTTGGCATACATCATAGGTGACAATCGCAGTTTGCAATTAATAGCCATCCGAATGTTCATCTCCATAAATATCCAGAAGATCTTATTGTCCTTGACTCATTGTGCATCCTTAGTTGCCCACAGCGAAGCGCACTTCACTGCTTCTGGGAGGTCTGGGGTAACCGAAGGGAACTAGATGTCCTATAATAGTTCCCATGCTACCATCACATTTGACAGCAAGAGCCATGCATAGTGGAAAATCTTGTTGAGCTACTGTGCTTCACGGTAGTTCACGTGGAGCTCACCGCGAAGGTAGTCTGACCAGTTGAACTAGACTCCTTCAGTGCATTGAGCTGCTAGCACAATGACAGGCATCAACACCTCATTGGTGCAAAACTTCCTCATCACCTTCCTTGCTAAGATCTATGTGGCTACCTTCATAGTAGGGTTGCAGATGCTGGCAGGTATTGACATAGCGCTCATTAGCAATGCTTGTGATATCTCTGGTAAGTTCATGGATGTGGTAGGTGTTGACATAACGCTCATCAGCAATGCTTGTGATATCTCTGGTAAGTTCTCAAATGCTGGACTCACTATCAGAGCCTCGAAGAATTCTCAATTCATGTGCGCCTGAGAGCTCAACAACTCAATTATCGAAATGCCAAGTGTTTTTCACTGGGCAGCCACCTGTAATTTATATGGCATTTTGAATTCAAATTTGACCGTTCCCCCCAAATTTAGTTCATTAATGCCGGATTGGCAGCAAATTTTCAAGGATCTGACCCATAAATTATGTCTTAAATGTCGGTCGCCCACTCCATTTGGCCACATTTCTACTGTCAAATCATGAATAGTGACTTTAACGATCACTTTCCGGCTGACTTGTGCAATTTCTCTTTGGGTAGCATAGCTCCCTTTGCATTGCCATGAACCTTGTGACAGTTCCTAGCTTCACACAATCCTCCAATCATGCAGCTCCTCAACCTGGGCAGTGTATTTTATAGTCCTACACCTCCTTTCAGCTTCCTGAAGTGCTAAGACTATGTTACCTTCATATAGTCACATGGTTGGACCACTGGTGTATGGCTTCAATCGACTGCCATTCACCTTTCCTGGGAAGGGATCTCCATTCAATTTGACTAATTGTAGTGCTCCTCCATCAGTAATCTCCTTAATGACATAGGGTCCTAACCAAAGCATTTTGAATTTCCCTGGAAATTTATCAAACTTGTTATCATATAACAAAACCTGGTCATTTACCTTAAAGGTGTGCAGCTTAATGTGTCGATCATGCCAGGCTTTTTCGGACTGCTTTTGGACCTATTGGTGAAATCCAACTAGACATTTGTCTTCCTCAAGTTCATAACTATGAGTGCTGCTATGCGCAGACTAGGCACAATGTATTCCATGGGAATTACTGATTCAAAACCATATACAAGCCTAAAGGGTGTTTTTCCAGTTAACTTCTTTCATGTCGTTTGATAGGCCCATTGTATAGTGGGTATGCACAGGTCCGAATCACTTCATTGAGCATTACAAAACTTGGTCAACACGTTCTCCAATACTTTATTGAATGCTTCCACTGTCCCATTAGCCTGCGGGTGATAAGGCGTGCTCTTTTGGTGATATACCTGAAATTTTCCCGTCAGCGTGCTAATCGTCTCATTCAGAAAGTGCATACTGCAATCACTCATTGAGATCTTTGGATACCTGAATTACATCAGTACATACTCAAAGAGGAACTTTGTTGCAGTTGTTCTTGTAAAATCCTTTATAGGTTGTACCTCCACCCATCGAGTCAGATAGTCCATCATGGTGATAATGTACCTTGCCCCCGTCTTTCCTTGGGGATGAATGGGTCCCACAAAATCTATCACCCATTTCTCAAAGGGTTGTTGCGTCATCTGTAGATTCAGAGGCAGCTCATCCCTCCATGATGGCCTACCAGTCCTTTGACGCACATCACACACTTTGCAGTAAGCTTTTGAATCCTGATGGAGGGTTGGCCACCATAGCCCTGTACGTAAAATATTTTGTGTAGTCACTCTCCCGACATAATGTCCTCCCATAGTGCTCCCATGAGCGCCTGCAAGGATACTGCTCCTTTCAAACTATAGGACATATCATTGCAATATCTCATTAGACCCCACTTTGTACAGATTCCCAGCAATGACAGAAAATTCTGCCACGCGCACCACTAACCCCTTCTTCTGCTAGATGGTGTATCCTTCTAGAGCAGTTCCTGTTGTTAGGAAGTGTATGATATCTTTAAAATGACCATCTGTGACGCGTATTGCAAATAGTTGTGCATCATCCAGTCCCACTTCCAAATTAGTGGGCTCCTCCCCTATTTCAATGCATGACATATGGTCTGGTCCCGCATTCAATCATTCGGGTTTCACAATAACTTAAAAATAATACTCCTGGAACAATGAAAACCACCTATAGATTCTCTCCCCCAACACAGGCTTATTGACCAGGTACTTCAATGCGAAATGATTCATATACATCTTAAAATGGCCACCCAGCAAGTAGTGTCTAAACTTCTAGAGCACGTATACCATGGCTAACCCTTCACGCTCAGTGGTGGAATAGTTATTCTTAGCCTTGGATAAACTTCTACTTACAAACACTATAGGATGGTCCAAATCTCCTTTGCCAACCTCTATCAGTACTACTCCCAGCACTATAAATGATGCATCAACATGTACATGAAACTCCTTCCAATCTGGGAAGACTAAAATTGGCGCGGTGACCATCTTTTCCTTCAATACATCCAAGATTTTCTTATAGTCCTTGTTCCAGCAGAATGTGACATCCTTTTTCAACAAATTCTTCGTAGGAATGGTGATTTGGGCATGGCCCTTGATAAACTTTCTGTAATATCCAGTATGACCTAGGGTAGCATGCAACTGTTTCACACTCTTAGGTGCTTCTAAGTTAAGTATCACCACAATATTTGTGGGATCTACTATTAGTCCCTGTCTAGAAACCACATGACCCAGTAGGGTCCCAAAAGCAACACAAAACAATCTGGTTTCTTTGAGAGGTATCTAGCATTAGGCACAGACTTACCACATGGCGTTTCACCAGTCCAAACATAGTGCAGTCATCAAAGTAAACTTCCAGGAGCTTATGAATAAATTCCTTGAACGTAGCAATGGCTACGTACGAAAAAATCACAGGCGCATTCTTCAATCTGAATGACATTACAATGTACTGAAAACATCCCCATTCAATTGCGAAGTTCATCTTGCTCCGATCCTCTGGTGCGATTTTGATCTGATGATACCTAGAGAACCCATCAGTGAAGGAATATGCTTACTGTCCACCTGCATTATCCAACACCTCATTAGTGAATGGGGTTGAGAAAGGTTCATGTACACAGGTGCCATTCAACTTCCTGAGATCTACGCATATCCTTATTTCATCCTTCTGCTTCTTTTCCTATACCACCATTGTGCTTACCCAATCAAATTCTTCTACTGGCTCAATGATGCCTGCCATGAGCATCTTTTCTAGCTCTAAGTATACCTTCTCCTTATACTTCAGATTGAGATGGTAAGGTCTTTTCTTAACTATCTTCTCGTCGGGTTCTAACGTGATCTTCATAACACCTAGGTCCCCAATTATCCTTTTTAGATTTGTAAACTTGGTAGGGAATAAATCCTCGTATTCATGGAGAAATTTAGTGACCTTATCCATTGTCGTGTCATCCCTGTTATCTATAATATTCATGAATTTGGGTTCTGCCTCCATACCAATATTTACATGTTTTATTTTTAGTGGCACAGTTATATCAGGATTCTCAATATGCAGTCCTTCAACATTGCAGTGACCTTCTGTTTCAGGGATGTTAATCTTTCATGGATCCTCATCTTCTTCTTCAGTGGTTACTCATCATCTTCTTCAGTGGTTACGTTATAGCATTCTAGCACGTGAGTCAGCTGAGTAGTCCAATCAAGTTGAATCAGGTCCAAAGGATCCTACGATATCCTAAAGGTTGTTGCTTTTACTTCTTGTAGCGCTTCGTCAATACAGTTAAAACTGTCCTCAAATTTGAATGTCATTATGAATCCCTCGCGCAGAATAACCCATTCACCTATACCATGGGGCATCTTTGTTTCTAAGTACCAGTTCATTGGGATGACATCCAGTGTGTGACAAAACAAGTGCACCCATTCACGTTGGGGCTTCTCTCCATAAGCCTGAGCCCATTTGGCCAAGTTCACGCGTGGATCATCCTGCCCATCATTTTTTTCTATCATTTGTACCTTTGGCTTCCTAAAGTGTGTTCTCGCCATCCTCCTACATTTGCACCAATCCTCAAAACTACCCTTGTGCGTACCCCACCACCTTGCGGGCATAGTGTGTAATGCCCAGTCCAAAGCTTGGAAGCACTACTTTTCTGGTACCTCCCTCTCAAATGCATCCAAAAATATATCTACATCATTCAGGCCATCCTAAGTGGGCAAATCACTTATCTCTGATGACACACAACATAGTGACTAGGTTATCATGTTACAACTTAGCGTGGTTACTTCATGTAATTGATTCTGTCAGCACTCTAATTCTTCATCAAAGTCCGAGGTGTAGGATCTCTCATGATCAATGTAATAGGGACATACTCAGGTAATCAAGTAATAGGGTCCGCACACTGGGCTTCAACTTCCTCTACTTCGACTCCCACATCCTCATCATCCATCAGGATGTCTTCAATGTCTTCCTCCTCTGGCTCGAAATTTATGGCTTTGCCCTTCTCTTGTGTGGTAGGCTTTGGTGGGTTTATTCTTTGCAATGCACGCACTGGTATAGCAGGTTGCTTGCCCTGTCTATCCTTCATGGGCTCCCTGGTTGGGGTCCGCTTTGGTCTTGGTGTTCTCAGTGATTTGGGGACTTTGGCTAGTACTTTGGTGACCTCTGGAGTAGCTACTTCTGCCTCCATCTCAACTTCCGGCACCAACTCCTCGACTTCGGTATCTATAGCTTATGTGGGTACCGACATAACGCTTTCCAACAATTCTCATGATGTCTATGGTAAGTTTACAAATGATGGAGTCTCTTTCAAAGCCTCAAAGAATTCTTGGTTCATGAGTGCTTGAGAGCTCAAAAATAGAATTCTCAAAATGCCAAGTGTTTTTCGCCGGACAACCACTTGTAATTTATAGGGCATTTTGAATTCAAATCTGACTGTTCCCCCTAAATTCGGTTCATTAATACCAGATTGGCAGCAGATATTCAAGGATCTAACTCATAAATTTCATCTTAAAGGCTGGTCACCCACTCCATTTGGCCGCATTTCTACTATCAAATCATGAATAGTGACTTTAACGGTCACTTTCTGACCGACCTGCGCGATTTCTCCCTGGGTAGCGCAACTTCCTTCGCAGTACTACAAAACCTGTGACACTTCCTTGCTTCATGCAATCCTCCAATCATGCAGCTCCCCAACTCGGGCAATGTAGCTTATAGTCCTGCACCTCTTTTCAGCTGCCTGGAGCACTCAGACTGTGCTACCTTCATCTAGTCACATGGCCAGACCGCTAATGTATGGCTTCAATCAACTTCCATTCACCTTTCCTGGGAAGGGATCTCCATTCAATTTGACTAGGTGTACCACTCCTCCGTCAGTAATTTCCTTAATGACATAGGGCCCTAACCAATGCATTCTGAATTTCCCTGGGATTTTATCAAAATTGTTGTCATATAACAAAACTACGTCATTTACTGTAAAGGTGCGCATCTTAATGTGTCGACCATGCCATGATTTTTCATGCTGCTTTTGGACCTATTGGTGAAATCCATCTATAAATCTCTCTTCCTCAAGCTCATCCAATTGTGCAAGCCTTTCCTCCAGGGCTCTGCAATCTATCATACCCGTGAGGGTCGCTATGCGCAAAGTGGGCATAATAGATTCCATAGGCATTATCGCTTCAACACCATAGACAAACCTAAAGGGAGTTTGTCCATTCAACTTCTTGCACATCATCCAATAAGCCCATAGTATTGCAGGTACACGTAGGTCCAATTTACTTCACTAAGCATTGTAAACCTTGGTCAGTGTGTTCTCCAACACTTTATTGAATGCTTCCACTGTCCTGTTAGCCTACGGGTTATAAGGCATGCTCTTCTGGTGATATACCTGAAATTCCTCTATTATCAAGCTAATTGTCTCATTCAGAAAGTGTGTACTGGAATCACTCATCAAACTTTTTGGATAGCCAAATTGCGTCAGTACAGTCTTAAAGAGAAACTTTGCAGCAGTCACGCCTGTGCAATCCTTCACACGTTGTGCCTCTGCCTAATGAGTCAAACACTCCATCGTGGTGATAATGTTCCTTGCTTCTGTCTTTCCTTAGGACTAAATGGGTCCCACAAAATCTATTGCCCACTTCTCAAAGGTTGCAATGTCATTTGTGGATTCAAAGGCATCTCATCCCTCTGTGATGGTCTGTCATTCCTCTTACATACATCATGCACCTTGCAATATGCTTTTGAGTCCTGATGGAGGGTTGGCCACCACAACCCTGTGAGTAGAATCTTCTGTGCAGTCACTCTCCCTACATAATGTCCTCCTACGGCGCCCCCATGAATATCTGCAAGGATGTTGCTTCTTTCAAACTCAGGTACATATCATCGAAATATCTCATCAGACCCTATTTTCTATAGATGTCGAGCAATGACATAGAAATCTGTCTCATGCACTACTAACTCCTTCTTTTATTGGATGGTGTATCCTTCCGGAGCAACTCTTGTCGTTAGGAAGTGTACTATATCCTCAAAATGACCATCAGTAATGTGCACTAGAAATAGCTACGCATCAGGAAATCCTTCTTCCAAATTAGTGGGTTCTTCCCCTATTTCGATGTGTGAAAAATGGTCTAGTCCCACATTCAGTCATCCAGGCTTCATAGTAACTTAAAAATAATATTCCTAGAATAGTAATAGCCACTTGCAGATTCTCCCCCCCAACACAGTCTTATTGACCAGGTATTTCAGCATGGAATGATCTGTGTACATCTTAAAATGGCCTCCCAGCAAGTACTGTCTAAACTTCTGGAGCACGTATACCATGGCTAACCCTTCATGCTCGGTGGTAGAATAGTTCTTCTCTGCCTTGGATAACCTTCTGATTACAAACGCGATAGAATGGTCCAGGTCTCCTCCACCAGCCTGTGTCAGTACTGCTCCTAGTGCTATACAGGAAACGTCAACATCTACAAGAAACTCCTTCTTCCAACTTAGGAAGACTAGGATCAGTGCAGTGACCATATTTTCTTTCAATACATCCAAGCTCTTCTTATAGTCCTCATTCTAGTAGAACATGGTATCCTTCGTTAACAACTTTTGCATAGGCATGGTGATTTGGGCATAGCCTTTGATGAACTTTCGGTAATAGCCTGTGTGTCCCAGGGTAGCACGCAACTGTTTCACACTCCTTGGCACTTCCAAATTTAGTATCACCACAATATTCAGAGGGTCTACCATCAATCCTTGTCTACAAAGCACATGACCCAGCAGGGTCCCAAAAGGAACATAGAATAGGCATTTCTTCAGACTGAGCATGATTTGGTATCTTTGATAGGTATCTAGCATCAGGCGCAAGCTCGCTACATGGAGTTTCAGTAGCCCAAGTATAGTCTAATCATCAAAGTATACTTCCAAGAACTTATGAATAAACTCCTTGGACGCAATAATGACTACGCGTAAGAAAATCATAGGTGCATTCTTCAATCCAAATGGCATTACAGTGTACTGGAAACAACCCCACTCAGTCGCGAAGGTTGTCTTGCTCCTATCATCTAGTGTGATTTTTATCTGGCGGTACCCCAAGAACCCACCAGTGAAGGATTATGCTTCCTAGCAACCTACAGTTTCCAACATTTCATCAGTGAACAGAGTCAGGAAAGGATCATGTACGCAAGCGTCATTCAATTTTATGAGATCCACACATATCATTATTTCATCCTTCTACTTCTTCTCCTGTACCACCATTGGGCTTACCCAGTTAGATTCTTCCACAGGCTCAATGATGCATGTTGTGAGCATCTTGTCTAGCTCTAAGTGGACCTTCTCCTTATACTTCGGGTTGAGACAATAACGTCTTTGCTTAACCGACTTCGCGTCAGGTTTCAACATGATATTCATAACACCTAGGTCCTCGATTCTCCATTTTGGATCTGTAAAATTAGTGGGGAATTAATCCTAGTATTCGTGGAGAAATTCAGCAACCTTATCCACCATTGCAGCATCCCAGTAATCTGCAATCTTCACAAATTTGGCTCCACCTCCGTACCAATGTTTGCTTGTTTCGTTTTTAGCGACGCGGTTATATCAAGATTCTCAATCTGTAGTCCTTCAACCTCACAGTGGCCTTCTGTTTCTGGGATGTTAATCTTTCATGGATCCTCATCTTCTTCTTTAGTGGTTACATTATAGCATTCCAGTGCATCACCTAGCTGAGTATCCCACTCAAACTTAATCAGGTCCAAAGGATCCTACTATATCCTAAAGATTGATGCTTTCACCTCTTGTAGCGCCTCATCAATACAATCAAACCCATCTTCAAAACTGATTTTCATTAGGAATCCTTCGCGTAGAATATCCCATTAACCTATACCATGGCGGAGATCCTTTTTGACATACCAGTTCATTGGGACGACATCCAGGGTGTGACAGAACAAGTGCACCCATTCAGGCTGGGGATTCTATCCATAAGCCTGAGCCCATTTGGCTAAGTGCGTGCACAAATAATCCTGCCCATCTTACCTATCTATCATTCACACCTTCAGCTTCCCAAAGCATGTTCTCATCATCCTCATACATTCACGCCAATCATCAAAGCTTCCCTTATGCATACCCCACCATCTTGCGGGCGTAGCACACAGTGCCCAGTTCAACGCCTAGAAGCATTTCTTTTCTGGTACCTCCCTCTCAAATGCACCAAAAATATATCTACATCACTCAAAACATCATACATAGGCAGATTTCTTACCTCTAACGATACGCAGTGCAATGACCGTGTCATCATGTTCAAACTCAGTGTAGTTACTTCATGTAATTGATTATGCTAGCGCTCTAATTCTTCATCAGAGTCCAAGGTGCAAGAACTCTCGCGATCCCATGTAATTCATCCATCCACTATTGGATTCACCCAATATTTGTCTCATGTTGTTATCTTATAGATATTGTCTAGATCATCATCACTCTCATAATCATGCACTGGTTCAGTATAGCACGATCCTTCAGCATGATCTATGGGTACTATTACGCGAAGCGATTTCTTCTCAAATATCATCTTTTGCTTCTTTAGATTGATTACCTCGTTCATATCAGTAGCCCAATCAATTCCTAGGAGTGCAGGATAGGGATTGCTTTCACCCAAAATTTCTATTACTTCAAAGTCAGCTAGCATGCTCGCACCTTCAATACCTACAGTCACCCCTTGCAGTCACCACATGGGGATGATATTCTGCTGATTCACCATCCTTAATTGAACCAGATACCACTGTAGTGTAGGTATCCCCATCTGCTCCCAAGTCCACTTTGGTAGGACGTTCGCATTTGATTCCAGGTCCAAAATAACCTGATCCATGTTGTATTCTCCTATCTGCGTGGTAAGTCTCATCTCCTATCCCATCCCTATTTTATGCTTACCTATCTTTCATACTATGCGCGGTTCACACGGGGTGTTTCCAACACATCTGTTTATAAGCTCCTATAGCCCCTTCACAACCTTGATATCATGTGGTAACTTCATACAAGTCTCCAGGAAGGTTGTAAGCATAGAAGGGCCCATCTCTTGATTAGGCTTATCCTTGCTCCCTGAGGTGGAGGCCTCAGCAAAGCTCTTCTTTGCTTCCATGAATGTTTCATGTGCGCGCTCCAAATCAAACTCAGCCTCCTTTAATGGAGCTTTGCGAACCCATGTACTGTCTTCAGGTTGTTTCCCCTTGTCATCTCTTGTTGTGATTCTGCTTTGGAGTACTATATTCACATTCAGATCCTCTTTGCATGGCTTAGAACTCATCATCTGCAAGTTTTGATTTGCCCGAGGTGGTAGTGCCCCTTTGTCACATATCCTTGCTATTACGTAGGATAGTCTTCTGTTTCATGATAAAATAGGGTGCAATATTTGCACGACGGACATGTTGGGTGAGTGCAACCATGAGCATAGTGTCCTAGTCCTCCGCAATTATAGCAGATCAGTTATCCCCAACCTTTGTCAGGTCCTCATCCACCTTGTCCTTGTCTGCGCCCCTGAAAGCCTATCTGCACCATCCTTGTGTTTTACTTAGGGTGCCACCTTTATGCCTGAACCCTATAGGCAGGATTTCTATCCATCATCAATTCATAGCTTTTGTAATTACACTCATCATGTCCTACCGACCTACAGAAGTTGCAAAACAGTTGTTGTGGCATTTGTACAAACTTCTGCAGCAAATGACAGTTACATGTAGTATGTTTTCCTGCTACCTAACATATAGTACACCACAATGCATGCCTCGCACTTGGTCATGCCTGAGCTTCCAGCCTCAAAGGCATTGGTCCTCCTCCTGCAATATTGTTCGCAAAGACTGGCCAATGCCCTTTGTCATGCCCCTGACCCTTCCATTTAGCACCATACCTATTCGTACACCTCTGGTCGAACTATTCTATCTTGCTTCAAACTTTTCATCTCAAGGAAAATATTTTTCAACTTTGCGTGGATCTACTGAACCCCTAGATTTGGATATTGCATTGGAATTTCATGTAGTCTTATTGAAATCTCCAAGGCCTCTACCTTAGTTGTTATCTTCTGTTGTGATAGTGCAACCCTCAAGTGTGGCAATAGCGAAGCCACAAACCATTTGCGATGCTGCCCGTATGTCAAGTTCATATTAGCTTCACCATTTTACACTTCAACCGCTGATCTAGTTCCCAAGGTGTCTCACCTGGTTGCACCATGATTTCCTTGAACCCCACAATGAACTATGCCTTAGATTTAGGCCTATTGAATTCTCTATTCAGTTCTATCTAGATGTGTGCTACTCCAGCATTCGGGTTATCATTAAAATACTTCTTATACCAGGTTAGCGTGCAATGCTACAAAGCACTAACCAGGGTTTCCTTCTTCATGTTATCATCTGTAATGCCCTGAGCTTCCAATACAAATTTTACCACGAACCAAAACTGGTTTGGGTCTTCATTTCCCAAGCCTCTAAACAAAGGAAACTTTACTGAATTTTCCATACTGAACTACAGTGGAGCGAGGTGGTACAGGTGAAGTCGAAGGAAATGGTGGTGAAGTTGGAGGTGGAGTGGGTGGGGGTGGTACTCATGGGAATCCTTGTCTTACTAACTGAATAACACTTCATGGAGAGACTTGTGCTATTCCCTCTTTGTTACCTCATGAAGGTGAAATTAATGGACTATATTTAAGACCCTTTCTTCCTTCTTTCCTATAAGTTTTTCCACTTTGCGTAGCTCTAAACATCAAGGTAGCTGCATAACCCGCTTTTCGCACAATAACATTTTAATCTAGGTATTCAAAGATTTGAAGTACTTACCTCACGGTCCTTTGAAAAAGCGTTGCACCACCTCATTGTAGCTGACATAGGTATCAACCATGAATTCAGTTAAAAATCCTCCTATGACGTGATCGAGCCAATGATCAACAATGCAAATGATCATATCCTCAAATGCTTCTAATTTTTGTACTAGCCCCGGGGTCCAAACAAAAAGACCGTCAGGTTTCCACCTTCCTTGGCTATCTGCTAGCTTCATAATCCACTCATATATCTCAAGCATAAAGGAACATAAAAATATCACGTGTATTTCTATATATAGGTACCTGTCTAGCCACTATTCTTTTGTCAGTCGCGGACTTCTATTCTCGTAGGCCGTGAATTCGTGGATCTTCATATCCAACCATTCTCTAATATCTTTCATAGTTGGATTCCAGTGATACAACATCACACATCTCTTATGCAGATTCTGATCACAACAACCCATTTTTTGGCTTGTTGAGACCTGACCTAGGTTCAACGTTAGTTAGCCAAACAAATCCCTGCTCTATTGGCCCTTTCGGCATCATCCCATGGAGCTGGGACCGAAGAATCACTCGAAGTAGTATGGGGGGATGCTAGAACCAATTTTCCACACCATGAGATGGTCGTGATGTCGGTTTTATTCTTTCTATTCCTACCTTTCTACAGGTCGCTCAGTTTTAGGGCTTGCTAGACTAGCCCTATACTCCGTCCTTTAGTACCTCTGCAAAAGGGTATGCTTGGCCTTCGTGCAACCCTAACCTTCGATCCAGATACTTTCACACTGCTAAGGCACTGTATTGCACAGATTGTCAAGTTATATTAAGAATCTTACTTATCTTATTAGATAATCACAGTTAGAACCACGTAAACACATATCCTATTTTGCGTTCATTTATCAAACGTAATTACATACATTCGCACATCATATAAGAATTATTAATGAAATTCATACACAACATGACAAGATTCATTAATTGGAACAAAGACACACAAATTGCATAATACTTCTCTTATTGATATCTTTAAGTGATTACAAAATCTATCCACCTTGCGCACAGAGTTGCAGGGGTTCGCGCACTCAGCTGTGGACTTCCACCCTAGGCCTCTCCGTACTCAGCTGTAGAGCCTCTACCTACGCTATGACCTGAAACTTAGAATTCTTACTTTAGAGCTAAGACTCTCTAAGAATTATCTCAACTCATTACTACTACTTAGAGCTTACTTACTTTGCTCTTTTTATACAATCCCATGGTCTGCGGAACATGGGTAGATCTCTTCGAGTCGACTTTACTTTACAAAATTAAGGGCATATAACCCTTTATGATTCATGACACCTTTGCACTCGGCGACCACAAAATGTGGATTATTTACAAGTTTCTTACAAAATTTTACCCAAAACATGGGCTTTTAGCCCCAAAACTATCCTTTGGGGATCTCGTTCCCAACAAGCTACCATCTGTTCCTTTCTCCTAACTGTCATGCAACCCAATATCTTTTCCAAACTTTTCTCCTGGTAGAGTGGTTTATAGTCTTGTACTTCCTTCCAACTATCTAAAGTACTAATATTGTCTTGCATCCATATAGTCATCGTGCAGGGGTGGGATTGCCCCTGTACAACTTCAACCGGCTTCCATTGATTATCCCGGAAAATAGCTCCCCAATCAACTTCACGAGCTGAACTTCTCCCCCATCTCTAATATCCTTGACAATGTATGGTCCCATTTAATGCATCTGAAAATTTCGTGGGAACTCAGTAAACTTACTATCATATAGCAGTACTAAATCTTCATTTTTAAAGGTTTGCTGCTTAATGTGGTGATCACGCCATGCCTTTTCTATAGACTTTTGTACCTGCTGATGGAAATCTATCAAGAATCAATCTTCTTCAGACTTGAGTATTTGTCTGAGGCATTCTTCGATATGCCATCTCTGTGGCTGCAACAATCCTCAAATTGGGGACTATGTATTCCATTGGCAACACCACTCCTTGTCCATAAACTAGTTGAAATGGTGTTTTTCCAATTAACTTCTTATAGGTATTTCTATATGCCCAAAGAATAGTTTCTATCTACACATCCCAATCATTCCTATTCTTCTTACAAATCTTCGTCAAAGCATTCTCTGAGATCTTATTGAAATATTCAAGTGTTCCATTTTCTTGAGGATGGTATGTTGTGCTCTTCTGATGATACATCTAGAAGTCCTCTATGAAAGCAGCAAACATTTCATTCAAGAAATACAAACCCCTATCACTCATAAAAATATTAGGACAACCAAACCTAGACAAAATGTATTCAAATATAAACTTTGTAGCTGTAGTTGCACTACAATCCTTCATGGGTTGCGCCTCATCCCACATGGTCAAGTATTCTATTGTTGTGATGATGTAGCATGCTCTTGTCTTCATTCTTGGTGGCTGAATAAGTCCCAAAAAATCTATTTCCCATTTTTCAAATGCCTGTAATGAGACTTGAGGGTTCAAAGGAAATTCATCCCTCTACAATGGCTTCCCAGTCTTCTGACAAAACTCACATGCCCTACAATATTCCTTGGAATATTTTTGAACAGTTGGCCACTATATCCCAGCTCATAGGATCTTGTGTACAATTGCGCTTCCAACATAATGTCCTATAGAAAATCCTCCATGTGCTTCAACAACGATGCTTTGTCTTTCATAATCTAGTACATGCTTGTGAAAAACTTCATCCGATCCCATTTTACACAAGTGCCCTAAAATTACAGAAAAATCTAGAGCCTTGACCACCAATTCCTTCTTTCGTTGTGTCATATATACTTTAGGAGCTGCACCTATAGATAGGAATTGGATTATATCTACAGATGTTCATCTGCAACACGCACAACAAAGAGTTGTGCATCAGGAAATCCTTCATGAAGACTTGTGGGTTCTTTTCCATTCTCAATCCGCAAAAGGTGATAAGGTCTAACATTTAATATTCCCGACTTCACAATTACTTCAAAGTCATACTCCTGTAATAGTAGTAACCACCTACAAGGCTACGAATCCCCCCCCCCCAACACAGGGTTGTTGAATAGGTACTTTAAAGTTGAATGGTACGTATACATTTTGAAGCATACACCCAACAGATAATTTCTAAACTTCAGGAGCACATATACTATCTCCAATCCTTCATGCTCCGTGGTTGAATAGTTATTCTCTACCTTAGATATTTGTTGGCTTGATGGGCCCTGACCGAGGGTCAACATTAGTCAACCAAGAAAATCCCTACACTACTAGCCCTTTCGGCATCAGTCCGCGGAGCACAGATGAAAGTCTCACCCAAAGCAGAATGGGGGGATACAGGAACCAAGTTTCTGCACCCTAAGATGATCATGATGTCGAATTTATACCTTAAACCCTTCATTCATGCAGATCGATAAGAATTTAGGGCTTATCGATGTACTTTCTCTTCTATCTCTTAGAACCCTCACAAAGGTATATGATCGTCTTTTGTGCAACCCTAACCAGTGGCTCAGGTACTTACATGCCTTTGTTACTGCATTAGTGTATAATTTCTTGAATTATATTAAGTGTTCACCAAATTTACCATGTAATTATGATTGTCTTCACATAAACATATATCCTTATTTGCGTTCATATAACAGATAGGAATATATATATTCGCATTTTGATGTATTCCTTTATTTATGTGATTGTCATTTTAGTTCTATTTGTGATTACTACCTTGAGTTATTTATTTTCAACTCCTTAACCTAGCGGTAATAAGTTTGGCCCTTCTAGATTTTTTCTATCGCAAGGTGATATAATAATACATATGTATGTATAAATAAACTAAATTTATTTAATTTTCAAATCTAACCTCTTTTGTATAATATTAATATGTGGTGAATGTAATAGTTCATATAAACACAAAAAGGTTGAATATTACAATAATAGTAAGTAGTATAGTTTTGATACCTTTATTAAATAATTCATGCATATATGTAGTTTTTAATTCACTAAATAAACATTTATTGTTTTTATTTATTTTATTATTGGTTTTTGAAATTATTATTATTATTTTTGGGAATAAGAATATGTAATTTATTTATGTAACCTAAAATTCTTCTTATAAAGAAATCACTTAATCAAATAATATATTTATAATAACCATTAATACTATTTTATTAATATCTTAATGTTATTTAATTAGGTAAATTACTGTTTATTATAACTAATTTTTACTAATTTCTAGAAATACAATATATTATAAAAGTAATAATAATAATATAAGTTCTTCAAAAGGAAATCATTCAAACTAATAATTAACCATTAATATTATTTGATTAATAACCTAATGGTATCTAATCAAATAAATTACGTAAGTTTCTAGTCAACACACCTAATTTTACTAATTTCTAGAAATAGAAATTTGTTTTATCAATTTTAAATATTATAGAAATAATAATAATATTAAATTATAATAAAAGTTGGGCTTGGTCCTAGGGTCAAAAATAGCCATTATATAGCCGTTGGAGTCTCTGCTCAGTCTATTTAACTTGCTAGGCCAGATCTGTGTCTTCAACTTGTCCTGACGATGAACCACACTAGTTGGTTTGAAACGCGTCGACAAAGGTCATTTATATGTGATTCACGCCGAAACTATTCTTATAATTATAAATAAACCCAGAACTTAACATACATAATCACATGCAATCCATATAGGAAAAATACACAGTAGTTTCAAAATACTTCTCTTTATTGATGATTCAAATCTCCACTACACACTCTATCTGCCCTGCACACATAACTACAGGGGTCCACGCACTTAGCTGTAGACTTCTACCCTAGATCTCTATGTACTTAGTTGCAGAGCCTCTTCCTACACTAAGACTCTTGCTCTTAGCTCTTTATAGACTCATCAAGCACTTCTACTTAACTTCTAACTGACTTCCTTAGACCCCTCTAAGACCTCCATTTTATACACTCCCATCGTCCGCAGACCAAGGGCAAATCTCTAAAACTGACAGAACCCATCTAAACTAAGGGCAGAAACCCTTTTTTACTCTTGATATCTTTTTGCTCCACGACCACAAAATGTGGAGACTTTACATTTCTTTATACAAACGTCGTGCCTTCTACCCCAAAGCTTGGTTTTTTAACCCCAAAATTGACCCTCAGGAGACCTGTTCTGAATAGGCTCCCAACACAAACATGGTGACTCACCCTTGAGTCACTCTACTGGCATGGAGATCTTGTCTCAAGGACCTCCTAGCTTGACTTGGACAACTGCTACCTCGGCGGTGCATTGTGTTGTCACCTGCTTCATCTACTGGACCAACTGCTCTATCGATGGCCCTGCGATGTCTGACTTAATCTTCTACTGAGTCTCATGCAGACTAACCATCTTGTTCAATAGTTTCCATGATCAAGTAGGCCTCATCCAACCAAGGCTTCAAGTGAGCCTTCAACCTACTCTTTCAATGCCTTGGCCTCTTGTAATTTAGCTAACCTTTGTGTGATGGAAATAGTGAACGCTGTCGCTTTGACTTCTTCATAGTGCTGCTGCAGCTCCCGCACTTCCGTTTGTAGTTTCTTTTACAGTAGGATATTGTTGTAGGTAGGTGACTACCAGGGAAAATTTTAAGAACCACCCTAAATTTATATGTATAATAAATGGGCTAATCCCCGTGATACATAGGAAAAATGGGAGGCGATTTTATCAATAATATAATATGTATATATAATTTTTTTGGCAAATCTCTCACCAGATTATATTATCTTGTACAATGATGGAGAATCTTTTACTAAATTATAAAATCTTGTAAGATCTTGGCAAATCTTTTACTACATAATAAAACATTGCGAAGTCTTGGCAAATGTTTTGTTAAAGTATGAAACCATAAATGATAATAAGAAAACATATTCATTAAACTGTAATATACTAACATACATGCTTGGAAAAAAGAAACATAATTTTCTCTTCCTACAAACAACGTTCCAAGTTTCAGTGGCCATGTTTGTCAAGGTTCTTACAATACACTCTTTGATATCCTTCTATTAGTTTTGATAATATTCCACAAAAAAGTTCTTGTAGGTGTTGATATTGACAACGAGTTCTGTCAAGGTAGGAGAGATTAATCTTTTCTCTACAAATTTTGTCAAGCTACCACTTTTTTCAAGTTATCAAATTTCTTTCTTATTCCATAGTCTCCAACTGCAAGATAAAAAAAAAACACATCAAGTTTGTTTACCCCAACACGCCAACAAGTAGCAAGCCCAAACTATATTATATAATAAAGTATTAGGTATCCCAAGGGCTTGAAGGGGATCTAATTGAAAGAAGTGACCATTGTCAGAATCCTTCCAATCAATATATGAACATATAAATGTAGATTTATTATTATTTTAATTGGAAATATTAAATTAAATAATAAAATTTAATTACGTCTCTCCCAATCTAAATTTCTTATTAGCATAATTTTCTACCCTCATAGGTCTAGAATTTTTTAACAGCGTTGTAAGATGTAGATTAATTTCCTTTTCGGTGAACAATATCCACCTTTTAGGAAAATATGGTGCAGTGGCTCCAACCCCTACAGATCATTAGGACAAACTAATAATAGCACAAAATATGAGAGGTTGTACAAACCAAATTATTTTTCAAACAACTAATCCAACATCAGTACCTAAACTTTTTCATGAAGATATCATATTGAGAATGTTTGAAAAATGGTGAAAAATCTTCTGTGAGGGTGATGCGGAAAGAGTGATAAGGTTTCATTGTTTTGAATTTTTTTTGTTAAATCAGAAAAAGTTAAAAAGCAATATTAATGGAGATATTGGCATTTTTTACTAAATTTTGTGAAGTAACTGAATGTAGCTTTAACCATTCACCTTAAGATGTTTTTACAATATAATTTCCTAAGTCTATTTAATATCTTCATTATCATAAAAGCCAAC
>APFE031613864.1:0-20867 GCA_000404065.3 Pinus taeda
TAAAATAAAAGTAAAAATAACAAAATAAAAATAAGCTTAAAAATAAAATAATAACAAAAATAAAAATGGCTCATGGTATTGAGGTAGAAGATAACCTATTTAAAAATTGATCTACCAAATGTCCAAAAGAATCAAATTTCTTGATATGCAAACTTCTTTTAAAATGAAAAGAAATTTGATCCCTCTCGCCACTTAATAATCGTTTGTTAAAATAGATCTAGTATTCCGTAATTAAAATAAATCTAATCTTAAAAATGCATTTAACTCCAAATTTAACACATACAAAATTATACATAGTCCTTACATAGTCTGTAGAATACACCATTGACTAGTATTATTTTTAAAGTGATTAAGTTCTCATATTAATACACCTCTATAAACAATGACCAGTATAGTTTTAAAGTGGCGAAGTTTTCATAATATTTATGTTGGAGTAGTATAGCTTTTAAAATGACCAAGATTTTGGTAATATTTAAGTTTTTTAATTATATTTTAAATATAAAAATTATATTTAATAATTTAAATGTTTCTAATGAAGTTATATAGTTCACAACTTGAATAATAATTAATAAAAAAACAAAAAAACAATACTAAATCTTTAGAATCAATTCTTTAAAATCATCACTTATATAACAGTGGGTGCATATAAATATCAGTATAAAGACTCCCATCCAGGTTAGAATTTCAAGACAGAATTAAGGCTAAATTTGACAGTTTTCCTTCTTTCTCCACCATCACTTCTAAGAGTGGGCTGCATATAAATATCAGGCACAAACACTCTCATTCAGAATTAGATTAAGTTTGATAATTTTTATATCTTTCTACTTATTTTTACAATTTCAATTAAAAATTTAAATAATTTTGAAAATCTTTTAACTATCTTTTATTAAAAATAGAAATAATTTTCCCTTCAAATTCCATTCATGAATGCTCTGTATCACGATTATATCCATAATTTTAATGTATATTACTTCTGTTACGATTATATCCATAATTTTAATGTATATTACTTCTGTTAGTAAGATAGCCCTGCTCAGACTACGCGGCCATCAAACGTACGCGCAAGTTCAATTCTCTGCAGGCGCGTCAGGCCTGGCACGACCTTAGCCCTGGGATTTTACGTACTTTGCAGCGAAAAGCTGCGTAAAAGTACAGGGCAATACCAGTATGTGGAAAGACTTTTTGGTTATTGGTAAGCGTGGAAGCATTCTTTTTCGAGAAGCTCAAAGCATATAATGAAGGGTCTATTCAGAGGTTAAATTTGATGGGTAGTTTTATTTATCATCGAATTTTTTTATGACGGTTTTTTTTTAAACTGTCGTTTACATGATTTTTAATATTTATTTTTATGAGTTTTATGATTTTTGAAAATTATTATCATAAAAATAGACTTTTAATATTTATTTTTATGAGTTTTATGATTTTTGCAAATTATATTTATAATTATTTTTATAGGAAACTCAAAAATAATGTATTGTGCACATATTAAAGTGAATCCAATTGAATTTTAAATTTTAAAAAGTTTAGGGTAAAAAATAGCATACTATTACTAAAATTTTGTTTTTGGGTTTGTTTGTTTTTTTAATAGAAAAAATAGATTATTTCATTATCAAAACAAAAAGAGGTTATATTAGCGGAAGCCTTTCTTACTCATAATACTACTAAAAACAAAGAAAAGAATTGCAACAAATACAAAAATTATCCAATGCTATATATTAGGGGGAAAACCAACCAACAGGGGAGCAAGAAGTTTGTCAAGTAAAATGGGACAACTATTATTGGCAAACTGAATCATCATTCTTATTCAAAAAAATCCATGTGACATGGAATTACTAATTGGTGGTCTATCTTTCAATCCATGAGACACCTAAATCTCATGGATAATTAACTTATTAACTTGTATAAAAAAGGGCCAAATTTTTCAATAAATATAATGATTATTATACTATAAATATTTTACACTATATATTTTAAATTTTGTTTACATTTCCCAATTTTTTTTTTAAATTTCCAAATAGATTTTATAAATTGGTATATTTTTTCCCTTTTTTGAGATTTCAACTCAATATTTTTTTCCTTCTTAAAATGTAACAATATTTAACCCGATTAAAAAGGTAGAGTATAATGGGTAGAAAATCAATATGCGAGAAAGAGAAACAGGCACAGGTAACTCTTAATGAATTTGACATTGACTATAGTATAATTATACCTGGAGCTTTGGAAGTAAAGCCTCAACAATCCTGCAACCTGTGTGATGTATGTTATCATGAGCTGCCACACTGTGGATTCAAACAATGGCAACAATGGCAAACTCCTGCTATAGAATGTCTTAAAAAGACTTGCCACCAGAAATGGCACAAAATTGATAGTGCCACCGTAGATCACAAACACACATTGAATAACAGAAGCCATGCCACAATGTCGATTCAAACAATGGCAACAATGGCAAGCTCCTGCTGTAGAATGTCCTAGAAAGACTCGCCATGGGAGATGGCACAAAATTGATAGTGCCACTGTAGATCACAAACACACATTGAATAACAGAAGCCATGTCGACCATAGTTTTGGCTTTGCTTTGAAATAGATTTTTTCTCTCTTACTATAGTTTTAGTTTTGCTTTGAAACATATTCTTTATTCCTAGTGGATTATATGAGCATAATGTTATTAAAAGCAAAAATTCCAATCCAAACAAAAAATAGTATACTTGTGATAATAAAACATTTCAACTCCTAAAATGTTTTGCAAATTATTAACATTAAACTTGCTAAAATAAATATCAAATAACAAACATAAAATTCTTCAATATTGTAATAACAATCCAACATAAAGTAAGTTGGCAAGATGAAATCCAATGGCCTTTCACATGCCCGAAAACTCTAATTTCCAAGCTTTATACACCTTCAAATGGAGCTACATCATTTTTCAAACTTGTGACTTGGCAAACTCTGAATGTTAAATCATATTAAATGCATTTGAATATAAAATAGTATCAGACATGCATTATGTTTTAATTTTTTCATGTGAAAAATAAAAATATGTATAAATATATTCTTCTACTTGTTTGTTATCGCCCAGAAACAAACAATGATTTTGAGCATCGTAGGCTAGCCAAACAAGGCAGATGGATTGGTGGAAACAAGTCAAGAAAGCATTTACAGTGTCAGTTGGTGTAAAATAAATAAATAAACAAAGCAGATGGATCGGTGGAAACAAGCTCGGAAAGCATTTACAATTGCTTGCTACTTGTAAATAAATAAATATATAAATAACTATTTATTTATTTTTTTTCAGAAGAAAAAATCTTTGATGTTTTATATTAAGGAAATATATGGTCTGCTTCAGAGAAGCGGTTACATAAGGTCGATATAAAGATAATCCCAGCCATGAAGAGGGCGTGAAAGCCCGAGGCCAGAAAAAATTGCTCCATAACAGCATAGATCTAGACATACAAACATAGAACCGTATAACTTCCAGGTAAAAACCCACGAACTGGCAATGTTCCAGGCAAGCCGGACTCGGACAAAATACAGAAAAAAGACCAGATACAAAACACCCCATATACCAGCAACGTACCAGGCAAGTGAGACTTCGACAAAAATACAGTTAAAAGGCCAGATACAAAGTAGCAAACCGTATGCCAGTCCCGACAGATGGAACTGAGTTTGCAAGAGATTCATGGACTCCGATAGCTCAGGAAACATGGGAGGCTTTGATAAGGCTCAAAAGAGCAGATACCGGCCTTCTGGCATCATGGAAAATGATAGAATTTCTCCACTTCCAAATGAGCCAGCAAGAGTGAGTAAAGAGGGATCGCCACGAAACAGACTGGCCACTCCACCACCTGATTCCATCCTGTACAGTAGAAAAAGAAAGATGAGGAAATCCAAAGGAGATGGAGAGATCATACCAAATGAAAGAAGATATAGGACACTTAAAGAACAAATGTAGATTCGTTTCTGTGTCCATGAGGCACAAGGAGCAGCGCCCCGGACCCGACCATCCCTTATGCTGGAGCACTTCCCAAGTTAGATTTTTGTTGCAGAAGACAAGCCACAAAAAAAGGACCATTTTGAGCGGGCAAGAGACTTTCCAAAGGGGCATCGGGAAGATCATGAGGGACGGGATAGCAGGGACGTTTTTTAAAGCAGCGTATATATTTTTGACAGAGATGGGGAGGGGTTTGGAAGGGAGGGCCCATACCAAAGCATCCATTGGAGCAGCGCGATGAATGGCCATGTTCGAGAGGCCTTGTTCAAAGGAGGACCAAAGTGGGGAGAGGGGTGGCAGAAGATGAAGATCAAAAGTAGCATTCCAGACTGGGGACGTGTTGGACCAGGATTTGATTAACTTGTCCCAGGTAAAAATTCCTTTATTATGGAGATAGTGGACCAGAGGGGGAGGAAAGGAGGACGGGCCATTTAATAGGCGGTCAAAACCAATGTGAATGCTGGCCCCTGTGAAGATATTCCATCGCAGATTATCCAAAAAGAAATGTTGAAGCTTTCTGAAGCCCAACCATATGGCTGATCCTCGCTTTTTTCCCAAGGTTTTTCTCCTGTACCAGTAAACAATTCCTTTTCCCTTTAGGTATTTCCTGTTTATGAGCTTGCTCCATGGGCCGCTCCCAAAAATCCCTCTGTGAAGGGATTTGCAGATAAGGGCTTTTCCAAAAACTTTCAGATCTAATAAGCCCCAGCCACCATCTTTCCGGGATCTTGAAATATCCTCCATCTTGACAAGATGAATTTTTGATTGAATGGATTTACCGCCCCATAAAAAATTTGCAGCAAGAGAACACATTTTTTTTGTAACGGAGATTGGAAGAAGGAAAAGATGGTCCCAATAGACCGCTAGTTGGGACAACACAGTCTGTACCAAAATAAATCTTCCCGCAAGTGAAAGAAATCTCCATTCCCATCCCGATATCCTGTTGTAGAAGCGGTCAATGAGCCAAGCCCAATCCAGATTTCGATAGCCTTTTGCCTTCAAATTAAAACCCAGGTATTTTATACCGTTATCAATCGACTCCTGAGCGATGCCAAGCAGGGACGCTATCCATGAAATGAGATCTTCATTTGAGTTGTTGTGGTACAATTTGGATTTATCCTTGTTAATGAGGATACCTGAAGCTGATTGAAATTTTTGCAAGATGTTGTTTATGCAGGTCCAGGATTTTTTGCATAACATAGCAAAAATGAGAATGTCATCTACAAACAGATTATGGGAGAGATAGTTGTCTTTACAAATTTTAACCGGTCGACATTCCCTGTCCTGGACCGCCCTATTAATCTACAAGCTGAGGGTGTTCATGACTAAGATGAACAACAATGGTGAGAGAGGGCATCCCTGGCGAAGCCCCCTCTCGGCTTTGAAAAAAGAAGATGGAATTCCATTAATGATGACAGAGAAATGCACGTTTTCTACACAGGCCATTACGCATTCAATACCTTCAGATCTGAGACCGATTTTTGCCAGCAAAATTCGAAGGAAGCTCCAGTCCACGCAATCATATGCCTTTTTCAGATCGATCTTGTAGATTGCCGCCTCTGTTTTATTTGACGCCATGGAGAATAAGCATTCTTGGGTCATTGCCACAGCGTCCCAGATATTTCGGTCTTTTAAGAAGGCATGCTGGTCCCTGGAGATGAAATGATTTAACGTGGGCTTTAATCTTTCCGCTATGATTTTAGATATGATCTTGAATAAAGAATTACATAAAGAAATTGGACGGTAATCCTGGAGAGAGGCAGATCCTTTCTTCTTGGGAATCAAAGCGATAAAAGTAGAGGACAAAGAACTGTGAATATTCCCCGACATGCGGGATGCTTCTACCATGCGCAGGAGGTCCAACTTAAACAAGTCATAGAAGTGAATAAAAAATTCGATCGGCCATCCGTCCGGCCCCGGACTTCTGTCCTTTTTAAAGGATTTCATCGCGGAGAGGAGCTCGTCCTCGGAGACAGGCTTAATGAATTCCTCGTATGCCTGGTTATCAAACATAACAGGGACTGACTCCGCCGCCCAGAACATATCGTGATAACTGCTTTGCCCTCTTTTGTATTGATTTTGGAAAAAAATGGTAGCTTATTTTGCTATGTCTTCCTGAGAGAAGAGAAAATTTCCCCCACTGACCCGAATTTTCCAGATAGAATTCATCTTCCTTCTGGCATTTGCGAAGGAGTGAAAGAACTTTGTATTTCGGTCACCCTCTTTGAGCCAAAGCGCTCTACTTTTTAATCGCCAAGTTAACTCCTCCTTGAGTAGCAGATCTTTCTTCCTCATGATCAGCTTCCTGATTTTGTTCTTTTTTTCGAAAGACATGGAGCACCAGGATGAAGATGAGATGAGAGATTCCAGTTCAAACTGGATGGAAGAGAGTTCACGGTTATCCTTTTTTGTTTTCTGAATCTGCCATTCCTTAGCGGAAATTCTCAGAGCTTGGATTTTTTCTCGGAAAGTGGTAAGCAAAGCCATATTTGATTCCTGCAAGGCCGCCCACTTGCTGGAGATGGATTTAATAAAGGAGGGGTCATTTAGAAAAGCTCTATTAAATTTGAAGGAATATCCCTTCTTGATGGCCGAGTCCCTCCATTCTAGAAGAATTGGCCTGTGATTCGAGGAGAATTCTTTTGCAATGAAGGAGATGGGCATACCCCAATTTTCGATGATGCTTGCATTGATGATAAAACGGTCGATTCTTTTGGCTTTATAGGCCTGACCAAACCTGCCATTGTCCCATGTCAGGGACAACTGTTCCGGAACAACGTCCACAAGGTTCCTTCTGATAAATTCTGTTCTTAGCTAGTCGCCCATTTTATCATTTATCCTGCAAGTTCCCCAACATTCATCAGCACTGAAGGTCACATTTAAATCACCCACAATTATCAATGATTCCAAGTCTAGAATTTCCGTAGCAAGAAGCTTTTCCCAAAAGGGAAGCCTATTTTTGCACGGACCATAGATGTTCAAAAGATTTAACTTAAAAGCATTTCCTCTGTAGGATGCTGAGATAAGAATCCCCGCACAGCATTTAAAAGCAATCGCTTTTACCCATACAGGATCCCACATAACTGCTAATCCCCCAGACAGTCCATTCGCCCCGGTTGCAACCATAAACCAAGACGGGAACATCCTTCTGAAATATGCAATCACATCCTTGCTTGAGTGCATTGTTTCCTGAACAAAAATTATTTTTGGCCTAGCTGATCTGAAGAAATGTTTTAGAGCAATGAATTTTGGGCCAGCTCCCAAACCCCGAATGTTCATTGAAATGAGAAAGGTCATTTTGAGGATTCGCCGACCATACTTGCTCTAAGAGGTCGAGGAGGATCCGATTCCATAACCGGGACTTCAACTAGGGCCAAATTGGTGATGCCAAGATCAGAGGCAATTGTTCGGCCTCTGAAATGTCTTGAGCTTCCTTTTCCTTTTTTCCTTACCGTTATGTTCTTGGCAGAATTGGGGCTTATGGATGGAAAGCATGGATTATGGATTGTGAGCGGCTCTAGATCAATAGAGTTTCTATGCAGGAATAGATCGAGGCCACTGTCCATAATGTTTTTTGGGGACTCCGCGGGAGAATTTAGAGGAGTGGGAGAGGGGGATTGTTCCTTTCCTTTGAAGAGGGGGGCAGGGCTGCGAGGCGGGTGGAGGTCCGGGGAAGGAGATGACGATGGGATGTGGATGGTGTGGGAGCCCACCGCAAAGGCTTCCAGACTCATAGCTGGAGGAGATGGGACCGCGACTCCTTCGTGGGGCTCGGGGATAGGAGAGCCAAAACCAGGATCCGAAATGGGGGAGGGGTTAATACCTCCAGGAGAGCTTTTTAGGGGGCTATCAGAAATGTTTACATTCTCCTGCAAAGATTCCGAGACCATTCTTCTCTTGTCAGAAAAAAAAGGCTTTTTAGACCTCTGGAGGTTGCGGAAGCAACAGTTTTTGATTAAGTGTCCCGTTTTATGGCATCTGGAACAACGAAATGGGATTCCCCAAAAATCAAGCCTCTGAAAGATTTTTATCCCATTCCAGGAGATCTCCACATATTCCGGATAGTTGCCTTTATATTTCTTCTCTATTAAGATCGAGGCAATTCTTTTATCGCGCTCCCCTCGACACCATGGGTCAACGTAAACAAGTTTTCCGATAGAGTTTCCAATATCAGATAGAGTTTCTGAGGACCATAGTTCGAGAGGCAAATTTGGGAGCTTGACCCAAATCATGCTGTTTGTTGGTGTGTTCTTCAGGGGGTCGAAACCCAAGTACCACCTGGACAGAGAGAGGAAACTTCTACCACAGACCCATGGACGCTTGAGGATGGAATCCACGTCCTCAGTTTTAAGGAAATGGAAAGAGAACCATTCTTTCATGAGACGCGAGATAACCGGGACATATCCAATGATAGGGATCCATTTTTCGGCCAGCCATTTCCGCATTTCATCATCCTCCATATACGGGAAATACCATTTCCCAATTAAAGCAAGTTTTTGGAGGCTGTCAATGCGCTCAGTCAAGACATCCCCTTTAATATGAATGGCTTTGGCAGGGGGTCCAGGTTTAACCGGGAGCGCCACTTTTTTATGTTTCTTCCTGGTTACGGGATGATTCGCCGGGATATGATTACTTTTAGAAAATGAGGAGGGAGACAGCTCAGGATCTGGCCGGGACACACTTTCATATCCGGGGACAGGGATCTTTGGAATCATGGATGCCACCGTGTCATGCCAAGTGGAGATTGGCTCGTGGGCCCGTTCGGCCTCCATGGCAGCGTTAATAAATGCCAAGGTGGTAGGCGAGTTCGGGTCATCCATTGAAAGACCCCCCTGACAGAGAAAGGAAGCTTAGATCTCGATCCTGACAAGAAATCGATTCCACAGAAGATTGTGACTAGCAAAAAATGCTTGGATGGAAGGATCTACTGACAGAGATTGGACAGAAAGGACAGAAATGGAAGCCTTTTTCCCGGAATGCTCAGAGAAGGAGAAGCGTAACGCTATTGAAAAATATATCTTGGTCAGAAAAGGCAAGCTGGCGTAAAGCTTACTAGAGACAAAGGGTAATAACCCCCAGAAACCAAGGATTCTTGTAACCTGTTCATCTGCTGTGAGAATCTGAAATTGAAAAAAAGCCCGCCGTCAAATTGACTATGAGAAAAAGAGACGTTCAGTCATGGGAAGGTGGCCAGGGAATGCAGACGCAATGCATTAATGCAGCTGATCAATGATGACGGAAATGGATACCAGAGAAATTCAAAAATCACTGAGATGGATTTCCGAATGGAAGACCGCCAGAATCCGGGGACAGATCCGGCGATTGACCTTGGCAATCTATGCAGCAACAGTATACCTGGATAATGCACCACCAGCTTCCTAGCCTGATCCTAACATCAGAGAATGGGCTGTAAACATGAACAACAGTTTTTATCTTGTTTAAAAAATCAAGCCACATGACTCCTATCTTCGACTCTGTAGATCATGGGGTCAGTCTTGAAAGGGAATAAGCCACAATGTCATACCAGATCTAAAGAAAATTTCAACCTCTCATAGATAAAAACTTCCGATTAATCATAACCATAAGGATAGCCAGGGGCAACGTAAAAAGGATTTTAGATATCAACAGAAAATAACCGAACAGCATCAGTTCCAGGATTGTAACTTTTCACTAACCAGAGATGGCCGAGAAGACCTTCCTAAAGCTAAGAGCAAGGTGAGAAGTAGAACCTGTCATGTTACCACGGCGAGCAGGAGCGACGCATCCAGGAGGATGAGGAGCTTTCCTCCAGCAGCAGATACCGAACCAGAGACTCCAGAGGGAAGGATGAAGAAACGGAGAAGATGAAAACACAGAGAAACTGCAATGGAGGAAGCTAAAAGGTAAGGAGAAAAAACGGCCCTGCGCCTAAGCGCAGGGGGAAGGAAAACTGAAAGTTGATAGAAATGTCAAATTTATAGCAGGAAGATGTTGCTTGGAAAAAGACGTGTGTAATAGCAGGCCATGCAGATAGCCTTCCGGGAAAAGGACACGTAGAGATCCCAGCTTATGAGCCTACGAGGACAAACTTACCCTGAGCGAGTAGCATTTCCTGGATAAAACCAAGCGCCGATACCTGGTTGGGTGCATGAATACAGACATGCTCTGGTTGGCTACTGAAGGGCTGGTAGTCTTCCTCCAGACGCGTGGGCACCGCTTTTGCTCCTCGTCGATCCACAATTCCATACTATAAAATTTGAAACTTCCACTTTTTTTTTATATGCCAGTCATTTTGACTTTTTATAAAATTATTTGCAAGTTACTAGACCGAATTGGAGAGGGGTTCATTTTATTGAGGGAATTAGGTCGAATACAAATTTTAAAATGGATTTGTTGAAGATATGAGCAGAGTATTTAGTTTGAAACTTCCACTTTTTTTTATATGCCAGTCATTTTGACTTTTTATAAAATTATTTGCAAGTTACTAGACCGAATTGGAGAGGGGTTCATTTTATTGAGGGAATTAGGTCGAATACAAATTTTAAAATGGATTTGTTGAAGATATGAGCAGAGTATTTAGGGAGAATGGTGATAACATTGATAATTATTTTGTTATTTGTTAAATTTAAGTACAATTTTTTTCATACAAGTTTTATAGGAATGTGTTGAAGGTATAAATAGAGTTGGCGAGTAAATATGGATTGTTATTTACTATTTAGGTTAATTTTTTATTTTTATGTTTAATAAAAATAATTTTATTGAGAAAATTTTGGCAATAATGACAAAGAAAATGTTCTGTTTGGGGTTTATAACTATTAAATGTGGCTTATCAAAAAAACAAATTATGAGCTTTTAATAAATTATACTAGCCATGGTCAAATTATGAGCTTTTAATAAATTATACTAGCCATGGTCAAATTATGAGCTTTTAATAAATTATACTAGCCATGGTTTTAAGTTTGGTTAAAAAATATTTATTAACTTAAATGATATTTTAAAAACACTCTCATATAACTACTTTTAATGAAATCATATGATTAATAATAATATCTCACTTTTAATCTTCAAAACATTTTTAATTATAATGTTAATTTCTCCAAATATGAGTTTTTTATTATTATAGTATTTAACTTTAATCTTTTATAAAATACTATTTGGTGTAGTTTACTAATCCTATAATAAAATAGATGGGCTTTTTGGTTGGATAATTTCCTCTACGATTTTTTATGAAATATGATAGCATAGGAGTGATTGGACTCTTCTCTCTTTTATGCAACATAGAATTTAACTCAGTTAGCGTATTATATATTGGAAAACATTTTTACATGGTATTTATTCCAAGAATATTTTAAATTAAAACATTTATTACTGTATTTTTTCTAAGAATATTTTTAAATTATTCTAACATAAAAATAATAACAAATTTTAACCGGCAATATATTTATGTCAAACCCTTTGTTTAATATATTGCATTAAACTATATCTATTTATATAATTATTATAAATATTTAATTAAATTATTTTTTTTGCATATTTAACTTCTTTATTATGAATTTAATAATTGTTTTTTGTTTTTTTTTTGTTTATTTGTTTTTTCCTTTTTAATTTAAAGGGGGGGAACCAAAAATTTATTTACATTGGTATTTATCAAATAATAATATCTTTTTGAATTTATTTAACTTTAAATTATTTATAAACATAAAAATAATAACAATTTTAAACAACGAAAAAATATTTACATCACAATTTGTATTTATTCATATATTTATTATAACTACATCTAACTTGTATAATTATATAAATATTTAATTAAATAAATTATTACTAATCATATGCAATTTTAAGTAATAAGCCTAATAAATTTAAAATATAGATTAAAAAGCCCTGGAAGGGGTGACTTACTAGGAGGAAGGTGAGGAGAGGCCGTGTAAGGAGGTAACATGGGTTGCCACCCTCGAGGGACATGGCACCATGACTTCGAGAATGTTTTAATAGTGATGTGTTGTGACAAGAGGGAAATCTTTATTGGCATATCATACAATTTCTAGAGTTAGTTTTGGTGGAGAGCGCTTTGCAGGGTTGGGCAAGCTTCGAAAATGCAAGAACTAAGGTGGATTTAGGATGACAAGATACCAAGCCAAACTTGGATGTCGTTTTCACTACTAGAAAATTGCTTGGAAGGTCAGAATTCCCTCTTACAGAGGAAGTTGTTTCCATCCTTTCTTGGTCACATTGACTCGAAATTGGTAATGATCTCTTGCTTTTCAAAATTTGGTTCCATTTGTTGTATATGCTTTTGTGTAGGCCGCTCAAGATTAAGACAACACTAAGGCTTGAGCTTTTGGTCTTTCTTCATTTCCTTCACTATCTTCATACCTTTTCTCCTAATCCCTCTCCCCTCTACCCTAGTGGACCCCAACTTTCTTGGCCTCCTGTTGTGTTGCCTAGCTTGGGGCCTCCCATCTCCCCAACTATGTCACCTTTCTTTTCCTTTGTTTGGATTTTTCTACTTCAAGCTCCATTTTCCACGTGTGCTTATAGTGAGTTTCCTTTTCGGTGTCTTTTGTTGGTCATTGTCTTAGGTTGTGCTCGGTTTACTCCCCCTTCTCCTGGGCGTACCTTTTAGAGTTACATCATAGGAGGTTCATGTGATTGTGACTTTATCAGGTCTAGCCCCCGATCAACATCCCTCTTCTCTCATCCTCTTATCTTTCTCGGTTTGTCCTAGCCTGCACCTGAGTTTTTTTATTCTCTTTACCTATCCCCCATGCCTCGTTAGAGGGTGCATGTTCAAATGGGTGCCACATACTACCAAGAGTGATCCCACAGGGGTAATTCCCACATGCATTGTTGGTTGGAGAATTTTGTATCACGTTACCATGAACTCATGCTAAGTCATATTCAGGAAGACCTTACACGTGCCGAAGGAGAAGCTTCAACATAGAGCCATACCCTCTTTGATATAAAGGTTCTCACTCAATGCGCAGATTAGATTATGGAAATAAGGCACAGGAGAGGTCGCTTGAATCAATATATACAGATTGTGGATCTTTACTGGAAGCTAAAAGTTCTACTAGGCCACACACTCTTGGACAAACATGAGCACTGAGCATATATTCCCCTCCCTTCAGCACTTAAACCGATACATGAGGGACTTAGATCAAAGGATGGAGCTAATTAATCAACATCTTAGTATTCCCCCCTTGGCAAGGAAAACATCCAAGGTCTCTAAAGAGCCCATCTAGGTTGCAGTTTCAAATTTAGATCACTCTATCTAGTTACTTATCATGCATATGTTTTATATTCCTTATGTTGTAGATGCTTTACTACAAACTTGTTTAGGCAATTTGTTAGTTTTGTTATGTTTACTTTTGGCTCAACCAGTACTTAGTTGGCGCTCTCCTTCAGTTAGAGAGTTCATTTTTGGATTTGGTTAGGTCTCCTTGATAAGAGACTAACCTAAAATTTTTCATCTTATCTTGTACTCTCCATATTTAAAGGAAATAAAATTTTCATCTTACAATGTGAAAATTTTACCCGTTCTTTTCTTAGGATCCTTATCTATACTTATAACCATAAGGAAATTAAAGATGGAGTATACCTAAACATGAATTTAATATATAAACTTAAAAAAAAATCACAACTAGGTTAAGATGCTACCTACAGATAAATGTATCTAAAATAAAATTCCAAATATATTCTTATTAATCCATGAAAATATATAGATAGTGATTGATGCAATAATAATGGTTACATAATCATTATATTACTCATAATAAATAAACTATAAAGAAATTTCACAATAATATAGATGATATATTATTGATAACTGTATTATTAATAAATATTCAATAAATTGAATATAATTTTAATGTTGAATATTCAATAAAACATGTAATATCATATTGTTGTTGATATTTTATTTAGACATTCCTCATATATTTATAAGGAGAATGGTTTGTTTAATCAATGTTCTTAGATTAACTTTCATAACTTAATTCTAATTAAATATGAATTTGATTTTAGAATAGTTTAAGTGAGTTTCATGGTACAACTTGAGTGGGCATAATGGTTAAGAGCAATTGTTTCCTCCTAATAGATTATAAGTAAAAATCTAGAGGGGTGGAATATTTACACTCATATAAACTTTAGTAGTCAAATCATTGTAAGGAGGTGGGTTCTTTATTCTACAAGTAAAAAAGATCTCATATACCAATTTGGTGTCTAGTTTGGTTGTGATCTTAAAAAGAAAAAAAAGAAAAAAAAAAAGACTATAAACAAAATATTGATAAATTATTGAATGTATTGTCTAAATTCTTCCTTCCATATGTAACCTATGATTATTTCACACTTATTCTTTTCAAAAAAATTAATCATAAAGTGGTTAAGAATATTATTCTGAAAGATAACAAAATGTAGGAAATGTTAAAAATATTGAGGGGGAGGGGGGGGTGAATTAATATTTCATTCCCGATCAAATTTTACTTATGCTTTTATCTTCTTTAGCCATGAACACATTATATTGTAGATCATATAAAACAAGAGAAATATAAGAGAAGATAATTAACACATAGGGACACCGATATTTTTAGGTGGAAACCCAAGATGGGAGAAAACGATCCGTGTTGTGTTTGCTTTGTCTTCTTATTATTAAAGAAAGATTATTTACAGTTTGCCCTAGAGCAGGCTTTTTTTAGTGGATAGGCTCTTATTTGTCGAAGGCTCGTACCTTCACTGAGTTTGCCAGCTGCTACTCGAAGGAAGTAACCACTCCCTCTTACTTTTAGTGATCCACTTTTCTCAATGTTTCAAATTGGGACTACCTGTAGTAATATTGGTTTTATAGACCTCACTGAACCCACAACACATCTAATAATTTTTTTCCCTTAAACTTGTTCAAATACACTGCTTACCAATACCTAGCAACAACACTTTATCAATTTGATACAAACATTTTATCACCTTTGATCTATGTATTGCATATGACTTTTGAAATATGCAAATTGTACCTTTGATCTGATCTCTCTCTCTCTATCTTTCTTCACACACACGCACACACACGCATGCACACACACACACACACACACACACACACACACACACACACACACACACATGAGCGCACACACACACACGCATGCGTGCGCGCACACACACACACACTAAGATCCCAATAGAAGACTCTGTCATAAAAACCCATGCCAACCAACCTCAAAGACTCAAACTTAGAAGTTCTGCAACCATCACAATTAGAAAATCTTTGGAAATATTATACCTTTGATTTGTTCACTACATAATATCTCACAAAAGCAATAACAAGGTCTTCCACACTTCAACAAGATTTGCAACTACATCATTGTCAACAAGATCACGACAGAATCTGCAATTGTCTCAAATACTAAGCAGTAGCATAAGTTCTCTGTGTAATATCCCTATTTTTTTTATTTTTGTTTAAATAAGCATCAACAATCCTTGGATGACTCATGATCCTCTATTCAAACACATCTTTTTCCCTATATACTCAATGCAAATCAATAATACAATTATCCAGACTCCTTTTACTATGAGATCGAAGTACACAAGACAATGAATTACTAGTGCACATATAGTAAGGATACCCCTACATATATCTAGTAACATTTATTCAATTTCTATGTGTCAACATATAATGTTATTAAGGATTAAGTCACTGGTCTTTATTATAAAACCCTTCTTTGTCCAAAACAATCTACACAAGAGAAATCATTGCCATATATATATGAGCTCAAGCATCAAAATAAATACACATTGATTGTTGCAAAGCATCAAGACATTCTTTGCATACTATAAACCCTTTTGCATCGCAAAATAATGAAAAAAACCAAACATCCTCCATTCAAAATTGTGTGCACAAGTCTTCAATAGAAAGGAACAAGATGTAACAATGGAGCATAAATTAGTGAACATAAACTTCTACAACTTCTGAGGTAATGATTTCATAAAGGGTTTTGATCTCTGTGTATATGCAACTCTTTAGTAAACAAGGCTCTACAACATATCACTCATGTAGTAGTAGGTAAGCCAGGATAGAATTAGAATATCTACAAGCAAAAGAATAGATCTTATACTAGCACATGTATAGAAAGAAACACTCCTTAATGATGACAACCCATATCCAAAAACATGTGAGTTTTTGTTCTGTGAACTATACATATTAGCAGAACCTTTTCCCAATACAAAGAATACAAATTTGAATTCATAAATCAATACATCATAGGGTAATAATCATTGTGCATACTTAGAGGAACATGGATCCAAGCATCCTTTTATAGAAAAACCAAGTCTTTGAAATGGAATGATACACATGGAGTAGCTAGACTTTACTAAAATAACTTGATCATAGATCCATAATTCTCACACCTTACACCTTAGATCCATAATGATACATGCACGACTGTAGAGATGACAAATGGATCCCATGACTATAGTTGAACTATTAATATGGCCTTCCTAGATGGTAGAAGCCTATGGCTGGAATGTTGAGCTCTCTTTCCTAGCAATTGTGGCTTGATTTAGGGAAAATTATTCTCTACACAATCTAGAACTTTTGAGGCATACTTCCTCATGGTCTACAACACATGTACATGCTTTTGGAGTCTCTATATCACCCTAGCAAGCTTCAGTCAAGCCTATGAAACTTTTTGCACTCAAACATGCACATCAATCCTGCACTTAAATATGAACAAAGTGACACATCAATCCTGCACTGCAACTTTTGACCATCAGACAATCCATGTATGCATTAAGAAATCATATTGTGATGAGTGTAGGTTGATATCAAGGACAACACATAAGCCCTAATTCCAACAATCTCCCCCTTTGGACTTGATTTCAACCACTTGTAAAACACAAATCCCTTCTCTCCCCTTTTGACATTAAGCAAAAAGGACAAAGCCATAAGAGATGGTTAATCTAAGATGGTGAATACTATGAGGTTGATTGACTAGTATGAAGCAAGGAGCTCAGTTGTAAGATAAGATGCTATAATGACCATGCCCACCCTGAGTCATATGTAAAAGAGGAAAATACATAATGATACATGTGACTGGTACAAATGTATTGAACCCATCGTGGCTGAGATACCCAAATGTTACAAGACATCATTACAAGCAATAAAAGAAGGACAATAGATGACCATCAATATCCAGGTAAATGATATCACAGTGAGAGGTGTCCATAAACAAGAGATGTATGTAACCATGATAGAGTGAAAAAAACATATCGAGTAGGAAGGAATGCATACATCAACAACAATGGAAAGTCATAATGAAAACAATAAATCATTAGAATTAGAGAATATGGTCCCCCTGAATATGTGCCAATTTTTCATCATCTATTTCGATCACAATAGTTGTACCAATTGCAGTATAGGGGGAAGAAATCATGATTGAGAAACATATGAAATCACCATGCACAGATCCCCCTAAGAGCATGCACATGTTTAAATTAGGAGAGGAAAGAGGCAGAGATCATCCCTAACATTTGGCGAAGATATTCAAATGAATCATGGGGAAGAGGTTTGGTGAAAAGATCTACAACTTACTCTTTTGAAGGCATATACTCCAACTTAATTTTTTGTTCTAAAAATTGCTCTCTAAGAAAATGGTATTTAATTGGAATTTGTTTAGTTTTTGAGTGTATAATAGGGTTTCTAGAGATACTAATGACACTTTTTTTGTTCGAAAGGATACGCATAGGTTGAGAACAAGTGACTTGGATATCTTGTAGTGTTTGAATCATCTAGAGTAGTTGAGAAAAACAAGATGAAACTACAACATATTTTGCTTCAATAGTTGATAATGCTATAAAAATTTGTTTCTTACTGAACCAAGAGACTAAAAATTGTCCCAAGAAAAAGGCTCCTCCGCTAGTACTTTTGTGATCATCAATAATACTTGCCCAAGCTACATCAGTATAGGTTTGAAGTGAAAATTTTATATTCTTAATATACCATAGTCCAAGATCTTGAGTTCCCTACAAATACTTGAATATTCTTTCGACAGGTTTGAGATGTATCTCTTTAGGATTTTCTTGGATTTGTCTAACTATGCCAACAACATGCATGATGTTTGGTTTAGGGTTTATATGCATGATTTCTTCTAATTTATATGTCTTCATGATTTGCTTAAGATACTTAGCTTGAGAAAGGAAAATACCATCTTGTTGATGGTGTTGGACCTGCCAACATGTTAGGGGATCTCCCCGGTAAGAAGTCCCAATTAGACCTCAGACCATTTGGTGTAAGAGTCCCAATAGTGGGTCGTAAGGTATCGCCTTGATCGTAGTTTTGCACAGAGGCAAGTAAGATGTCCCTGTTGGTAGAAATGGTGTGACATATGTAGTAAGTCAAGGAAGGTGCATGAACGGTTCTAACACATAGAGGGTGAGATGAGTGCTCCTCTTGGAAACTTGTGAAAGCACGAAGTTAAGAAGGGAACACACAAGAAAAGATGCATCACATCATGGAAAGAAAGTATGCTAGAAATCCAAAGTGATGGTTAAACCAACAACACATTTTAGTAAGATTCATACATACATATACAAAAAATAACTACATATGCATGCATAAGAAAACATATACATATATCATTTAGAGTAAACAAGATAGTTGAAAAAAAATACAACATATGCATGAAACGTGTTGGCTCCATTATATTAAGAAGTGTACGTCCCAGTCATACAATACAACCATGACCAACCACTAGTTCTGACATTAGAACGTTATAATCACTATCGCCTGCTCCGTCAAAGAGATATACTAGCTCTGCACAATGGAGAATACAAAGCTCGTTTCAATACTCTCCAAGCTTTCTCTACGATACTCCTATCAGAAGCTTGGAAGACCAAAAGCCTCTACAATGAGCTATGATGGACTATATATAGCAAAGGGTGAGGTGGCTCTTGACATTTTGCTTTGTGACAGTTCATCTACCCTCATGAATCTTCATCTTGTCTATGACTGTTACATCCAACTATCGACACTTGAACTTACACTTGACAAGACATTACATACAATCTGTACATGTACCCATGTGAGACAAAATAGGCTTTAGAAAGCCATGCAATACATCACTATGACTCGGACAATTGTGGGAAGACCAGCTCTTCGACATCCACATGATGGACGATAGTAGTGAACTGATGCCAAGCTTGGTAGTCCTTGATGGTGTCTGTGTATTCTATGGTGACATCTTTTTGGAAACGAACTCTTGCCTCCATAGCATCTTGGTACACTGCTTGATATCCTCTATTCAACTCGTCTGATAACATGCGCATCATAGTCTTGAGTGCAACTGGACCAATGACATATTGATGCATGGTGTTTGCACTGATCACCAAGTTTGGGTTGGTGGCTATGCGCATCAACTCATCAAAGTACCAGTCAAGCTCTAGTTAGATCTATTCCTTTGTCTTTTCTTGGGTGAGTGTCCCAATAGATGGGATCAAATGTGTGCGCACACCAACATCCATACTCATGAATACCTGTGCATGGGAATCCTGTAGAGTAGTGATAAGCTGCGAGAAATTTTCATAGTTCTAGATCTAACTCTGGACACGTGCCTTTAGCTCGACCGCTCTGGGCTTCATCATCTTGGGCAGGTGTAATAGGGCCCCCTTGTATCTCATTTTCCATGTTTGCATGTAATCAACAACAGTATGCACGTTCGACAAGATACGTGCTCTCCTCGTACATCGATGCTACTAGCCGTTGAGATGGACAACCTCTTTATGCATGGTACCAAACATGGAATACAATGCCTGCATGACTGCGTCAAGGGACAACTTTCTTCAGCTCTGCTCAGGTGGATGTTGTAACCAATTCTCCTCCTTGCTTGGCCATATGTAACCAATTCTCCTCCCTGCTTGGCCATCTGTAACTCCTTATCCATTCGCTCATTATTAGCTATCAAGAAGCGAACACTCAAGCTAGTGGCTTCGGCATATGCTCTGGTAGCATAAGCCAATGTTGTTGGATGCTTGTGCACGTGAGGCACGATGGCTCATTCCTAATACTGCACAGTATGATCATCCAGAGTCGACACTCTGTGAGATTGCACAACTCTATGTTAGGACTCATCAAATGAGATGTTGTGCATCTCTCCCTTCAAATTGTTCCCAAGGATTTCTATGTCTCCTTGGTCACTTGGTACTTGCTTTGATTCCAGATCCACTGAATCTGGTGGGTCGAACTCTTAGTGGTGAGGCATGAGGTAAATGTCTTGCTCTAACTCCTATTGCTCCATGTCCATATCCATCTGCTCAAGTGCTTGTTCAATCTCTTGAGAAAATTCTTGCTCCTGCATCTGCTTACCTTGTCTGCTTGGTGCCAACTGTTCGGAAGTTTCGACTACCTGTATGACACAGTTTCATCTATCTGTGCATATTGTACCCCTTTTTGCACCTGCTCTTGTTGCACTTCCTTCTCTTGTTTGCGCAACTCCTGTTCCTTCCATAGTTTCTCCTTCAATTCATGCAACTCCTTCTTTGTTTCATCCATTCTCCAATTTTCTCTTTGCCTTTGTGCACTCCTCTTATCGCATTGTTGCCTCTTCACCTCTATTGCCAAAAATTCTTCTGTACAAGTGGGTCTGCTTGGAACTTGCAACTTTGTTCTTCCTGTGTGTTGTTGACAATCTTCCTCTTTCCTTTGTTGAGCGTTGGTATGTTTACCTTTGTTGTTGCTACTGCTGGTGCTCTCTGGGATGTTACTTCACATTGCTTCGCTAACCATTCCATAATGATGCCTACCGTTTCATTAGGCTCGAAGAAGTTGTAACAATATCTCCATGAGTCCTCATCCACCCAATGACATGCCCCATGGATCCACTAAAATTGTACTCTCCTAGCTCATCTCCTAGTT